>LPNX010320530.1:154146-174937 GCA_001517045.1 Pseudotsuga menziesii
GAATGGTAGAAGTAGTTTTTATACAGAATGAAAATCCTATATATAGTTATAGTTTGCATGAGAGACTTCTTTTGTTTCAGCTGGGGAATATGACTTTTGTGAACAGGTTTGACTTGAAAGCTCATGTACAATATATCTTTTTCTTTGATTCAATATGTATATCAAGAAGAAGGTTTGTTTTCTGTGAAAAAGTATGGATTATATTTTAATGAAATTTATTGCTAAACTTTTATTTAAAAAAATTAAATATTTCGTGGAGACAAGGTATAAGGAGCATTGTTGCTCTTCCACTTGTTTAGAGAAAATAATACACAATAACTATTTTTTTAACACATGTCATAATTTCATATATATATGATTGGTGAAAATTATCAATATCAACTTTTTTCAACAAAAAAATCCTTATATATGTTATTTATGTAAAAATGAAAATAAAAACACTACATTACCAACAATATTGTTTCTGAGCACATGTCTCTAACAAGCTAAAAAAAAGAACAGATCAAAAACCTTTCACTTGCCACCAAAACTCTCCTAGAAGAGATAATACAATATCACCCCCTTAACAAAACCTGAAAAGATGTCCTCTTAAAAGCTCAAAACAACTTATAAAAAACTACATCTTCACAATTGTACTTTCCTATGATCAAATTGCATAATGACACATAATGACATTAAAGAAATATCAATAGCTGTAAGAAATTACTAAGACTAATCCTGTAACCGGAACTTTAACACACCACTTTAAAAAAAAAACCCTTAGAAACCTCAATTCCTTGATCCTATTCTTCCAAAACTAGATCCCATTCTTCAAAAACTAACGTCCCTCCTGCCCTGAAAAACCTTATTTTTTAAAAACATTTGCTTAAATGTTAAATTCTCTTACCTATCAATATCAAAGGACTTTTTTTTAAAGATACATTCGCTTGAATCTAAAATTCTCTTATTCCTATAAATATCGACTTTATGATACATACATACATACAACAAGAATTCAAATCACAACTAAAAACCTTGATATACAATCAAAATAAGTCCAAATTAAAAATTTCTCAAAAAACAATTTCTTAAAATGAACATAGAAATGTGAACCATAAACTTTTTCTCATTTCCATTTAAAAGACACATACATTAATGATTTGTCATAGAGATGACAGACTTCAATAATCCATTTGGGGATCATCCCAAATAATTAACAATTTACATATAATACACGTAAAATTGAGAAAATATTTATCTACAGTTGGCCTTTTGAAATTAATTGGGAAGAAGAATTGCATGATTGCTTATTACGTAACTAATAACAACTATTACCTATTTGCCTGGCTGTAGTTTAGTTTCAAAACATACCAACGAAACCATCTAAATATCCATAGATGGCAGTAAGACCATCATTAGATGGCAGCTTTTTTGTAAACAAAAATCGTGATGAGAAACATCCTTTTAAAGCCAAAACTCAAACGATGGAATAGTACCGACACTAGAAGTTGGCACAAACCCTAGGGGTTGCTTTCTTTTAATTTAGAAAATAAATATACAGGGTTTGAAACCAAGTGGCAAGTCCATCGAAGATGGCATCCACTGTTTCACTTGTAAATAGGTTTTACAACCAACGCTAACCCTAAGTGGTGGTAAGCCCATCGAAGATGGCACCCACGACTTCTTGTAATCCAAATAATATACACGCAAAGGATTTTAAAGCAAATGATGGAACAAAAAGGATGCAAATCCCTCTATCTAGTAGAATATAAACCCATAAGGGTTAAACCATAAATTACAATCTACACTTATATGAACCGAGGCGAAAGCCTGGGTCCTACAAAACCACAATCCAACCATCTCATAGCTAAAATGAGACAATGATATAGATGGGAAACATGGCACGCTGGAGCCACCTGCATAAACCAAGCAACAGAGAAATGTCAGGGTTGGATAAGCATTTAATAGTTAACTAATTAATAACAAGAGTATAGTTTTTGGGTTATTTACCTTAAATATTTTTGTAACAGGCCTGGGAGGAGGTGACACTATCGCCATGCTCGCTAGTGTCCCTTAACCTGCGTTTCACCAACAGAACAGTTAACACCATAACTTCTTTTAAATAAAACTGTGAAAGAAAAATGACTGAGGTAAAAATGACATTACCTTTTTTTAATACAGATAGGGTCAGGGGTCGGATCCTCCACGACGCCCTTATCCCTCCTCTGCTTGCAAGTAAAACAACAATACAGTTAGCCATATTTGCCCGAAGGTTAAAAGAGGGATTTATCAATTTAATGGCAGAGTTAAGATAAACTTACCTACTTAAGGCAATTGAACGACCATGGAAGATGGTCCGATTTCGTTATGATGCAACCAGTAAGGCTGAGTCTGGTGGCAACCATCAACACAAACACAAATCTCCATTGCACCTCAAAATTGAAACGTTAAGGATGCCATTAATGACTGGTAAGAACCTACACCCAAGAAATCTTACCGAGTCGCCATGAGGGGCAGAGCTCCTTCCAAAAAAACCTTAGACCAAGTTAACCAACGAAATGAACGTTCAGACGGGCCAAAACCCAAGTTAAAACCATATCAAAACCCTTGCCACCGTATAGGACAAGTGGACGACCGAGATCAAATCTTGGGAAAGCTCTTAAAACGCCGGCTGCACCGTCAACTCGTAGCCGCGGACAAAACCTTAAATGCGAAGGTCAAACCAATCATAACCCTGTACATCCCAACTTATCTCATGGCCAAACCATAGGTTATATTATAACCTTTCAACGATTTTTATTGCCTTAGATCAATGTTCGACTATGGTATAAAACCCCACAGTCCCAACTTTGGTAACACGATTTCAACGCATATAACTATGTTTATTTACACCTTGCACTAAAGGACCATGGTTATACCTTGGATCTTTATAACCATAATACATGATAAGTAATGGGATCAAGACTATACACCACAGTCTCCCCAAGCCGTTCTTTTCATAAATTATGCAACCAAACTCATGCTTAAGAGTTAGGGCGTAAAGGCTAGGGCCGAGACTTAGCATTAGGGCTAAGCAATCTCTCAACCAAACTTTTACTTAAAAATATGTCAAGAACATCACCTTCGGGGTAACGACATTTATGCAAACTTCCGCATAACAACTTGTCAAAATCAACAATAAGAACTGTATAAGTCACTATACAAATAAAACGATAAAGTATTCATGCTGCAATCACTAGTATACAAATAAAACGATAAAGTATTTCACTTGTTTAGAGAAAATAATACATAATAAAATCTTTCACTACCCACCAAAACTCTCCTACAAGAAATAATACAATATCACCAACTTAACAAAACCTGAAAAAATGCCCTCTTATAAGCTCAAAACAACTTATAAAAAAACTATATCCCCACAACTATACTCTCTTACAAAAGATGATCAAATTACATAATAACTTTACAAGAATATTAATAAAGAATATCAACAACTATAAAAAATCACTAACACTAATTCTGCAACAAAACTTTAACGCATAAATTTAAAAATAAAAAAACCACAAAAAAAATCCATTAAAAACCTCAATTCCTTGATCCTATTCTTCAAAAACTAGATCTCATTCTTCAAAAACTAAAGTCCCTTCCTACCTTGAAAAACCAAATTTTTTAAAAACATTTACATTAATATTAAATTCACTTATCTATCAATATCAACTCTATATGGAGTGCTTCAAAACTAAAGTTCCTTCATGCCATGAAAAGAGTTCTCTATAAAATATGGAGTGCTTCAAAACTAAAGTTCCTTCCTGCCATGAAAGGAGTTCTTTATAAGATACGTTCTTTACTAGCATGTGCAGAGTTATATGCTCTTACTCCTTTGGCACTTGGTGTATGATTTGTTTCCTTTACTATGTCTGTTTTGCTGAGACTCTCAGCCGGCATGTTTTGCTCATGACTTGTCTGTTTTTTTTATCACTATCGATCTCTTCGAGCATATTCTGACCTGTTTATCAGGGATGATGAGAAAAGTCTGCTATGATCGGACTTTGTGCTCTTATTCTATGGGCTGTTTGTAAGAATGCTTAGTTTCTTTTTTGTCTTTGCTTTGATGGGGTTACTTTTCTGCATTCTGTGCCAGGAAAGTGAGGTTATTTGCATAAGATGTCTTTTGATTCTTAATGAATATCAAAGACTGATATTTTTTCCTCTGAAAAGATACATTGGCCGGGAATGTAAAATTCTCTTATTCCTATAAATATCAACTTTATGATTCAAACATACATACAACAAGAATTCAAATCACAACTAAAAACCTTCATATACAATCAAAATAAGTCCAAATTAAAAAATTCTTAAAAAACAATTTCTTAAAATAAACATAGAAATGTGAACCAGACACTTTTTCTCATTTCCATTTAAAAAACACAGCCATTAATGATCTGCTATAGAGGTGAAGAAAGACTTCACTAATCCATCCGGGGATCATCCCAAATAATTAACCATTTACATATAATACATATAAAATTGAGAAAATATTTATCTACAGTAAAATTGAAAAAATATTTATCTACAGTTGGCCTTCCGAAATTAAACGGGAAGAAGGATTGCATGATTGCTTATTACTTAACTAATAACAACTATAACCTATTTGGCTGGCAGTAGTTTAGTTTCAAAACAGACCACAAACCACAGTCTAGAACCCAGGTTCAAATCCCACGGCAGGTTGCGCTTTCTCTCTGCATAAGCCACTGGAGATACTCGAAATCAGATACCTGGCAAGGAAGCCTGAGGACGCCCTTGTTGTCGAAGCCATAAACGTGCTCGGCTTCTTCCAGCAAATGGAGAAAGAGTGGATGGTTCAAATACACGACGGGGACTACAAACCTCTTCTGCGCTTCTTGCTCGCCCCCCACATACACAGGCATGAAGCCCTTGGGAACGTCCATGGGAGGATGATAAGTTTTCTTTTCTTGCACTTCGGGCTCCACAAAACTACAATTCTGACAAGATAAATGGCGGCCAATGTGCTGTTTAGTTCGAGCCAGAAGATTCAAGCCATTGCGGGAGGCTTTAATCTGACCTGTACGCAGACAATGAACATCTTTGAACCGCGTGGTTGCAGGAAGGGAAGTCGACTGGCTGAAAGAGTGGCCGTTAGAAAGATCCGTCTGCTGAGTTTGATTCTTTGGAGTATAATGCGATCCCGAGCCCTTTGAACGGTGAAATTTTCTGCATAGCTTGACAAACTTGCTTTGCAGTTTCAAACCCTTGCCATCTCCATCCATGTCCATGGCTGGTATGGCTTTGAATGACCTCCGAAAATAAAATAAAAATTTGGAAGAAATCTTTACAGTAAGGTTAAAGAAAGTGCAAGAATATGTGGTGGTCGAAGAAAGCAGAAAAGGCCAACGATTGGCAACTGACATTGCTAGCCTGAGAAGTTAGGCCGAAGTATCCATTAATCTTCCAGGTAGATGCTTCTTCGAGTGATGAGGCCGAACTTCGAAGTATCCATTAATCTTCCAGGTAGATGCTTCTTCGAGTGATTAGGCCGAAGTATCCATTAATCTTCCAGGTAATGCTTCTTCGAGTGATTCCAGGTAAGTGGATTTCAACTCAAATAAGTATGTTGATTTGCTCATAGTCTTAACTATAGGAATCATTCTTCTCGGAATTTAGATTTCTATAGGAATCATTCTTCTCGGAATTTAGATTTCTATGCATGTCTACATAGTTTCGAGGTGCATGCATGCCTACACAGCTTTGGGGAATTTGAGTATCACCTACAAGTCTACACAGAAATCCCTCCAAATATTCACATAGAATGGTAACTATAAATCTACATAGATAATTTACACAGACAAATCCCAATTTATGAGGAATTTGAATCCCTACTGTATTTGCTTGTTCATGGCCACCAGTTTTGGGGAATTTGAATCCCAACTCCAAGTTTACACACAGACAAATCCCAAATTATGAGGAATATGAATCATATCTCCAAATCTACAAAATTACAAAGAATAAACACACAATTAAGAGGGATAAATATGTGTAATCTACACAATTACTAAGGATAAACATGTGTAATGGTATTCTTTAATAAAGTTCATAAAACCCAGACTAATCCCAAATAATGGGGAATTTGAATCACACCCCTAAATCTACAGAGTTACAAAAGGAATAAACACACAATTAAGAGGTGCATGCAATAATATGATCACAAAGGTGTATGTAAATTTATAATTATAATTTGGTAAATGCAAATTTATAATCATAATTTGTTACACGTGATTATCAAATCACTTATCAATATGAGGATATATAGGAAAGTCAAATAATTTCCTTAGTAAGTTGTGGTACATTTTTTTTTACGATGTTTCTATAATTTTTGCATAATGTTGCTACCTTAATAGATATGTCATTCAACGTGTGAGGATTGTGATGTTTGGATAACAAGGATAAATTGCCACTTTTGAAATTTATAGTAAAGCCACAAGATTACGGGGTGTGTTTTTACTATTTTATCATTTTTTTATATTGAGAATTTTAAACTTAATTAAAAGGCGAGTAATATATTCTTTGGTAATAAGGGGTGATATGTGTGTTTTCACACACACACATCAAACATGTGTAATGGTATTAGGAATTTCAGTCCAACTATAAGTTTACATAGAGACAAATCCCAAATTATGGAGAATTTGAATCACACCTCCAACTCTAGATAGTTACGAGGGATAAACACACAATTACTAGGGCAAACGCGTGACAAACATGTGTAATGGTATTCTTTACTAAAGTTCATAAATTCATGACGGACAAGTATGGATTTTCAAGATTTGAACGAAAAATGTGTTTTGACATGTTTTTCTATGAGGTGCATGCAATAATATACCCATAAAGGTAAAGCAAATTTATAATCATAATTTGCTACATGTGAGTGTCACATCACTTACCAATATGAAGAGTTGAGGATGTATAGGAAAATGAAATGATTTCCTTACGTTATTAGTACAATCCCTGTTTTGTTATATGTATTAAATTTGCTTTTATGATATTTCTATAATTGTTGCTACCAGAATAGATATGTTATTCAATGTGTGAGGATTTTGATGTTTGGATAACAAGAATTGGAGTGTGTTAGGTAGGTAGTTACCATGCTCATTCATATTTAGGTTTTTAATCTTAATTAAAAGGTTGGCAATATATTGCTTGGTTATAAAGGGGTAATATGGGTATTTTAATATATGTATATATATCAAACATGTGTAATGGTATTCTTTACTAAAGTTCATAGATTCATGAGGAACAAGTATGGATTTTGAAGCTTCGCACATAACAAATGAATCCATTGATTGAAGGCAAGACATGGGGCCACATTGAATATTTCAAAATGAAAGTCTTCGTGTTTCCCATTCAACACAGATAATCCATTTACCAACTCTAAATATACCGAATGTCTTTACTTCCTCCATTATTCTTCCAGGTAGATGCTTCTTCGAGTGATTCCAGGTAAGTGGATTTCAACTCAAATAAGTAAGTGGATTTGTTCATAGTCCCAACTATACAAGTCACTCTTCTCGGAATTTGAATCCCTATGCATGTCCACAAAATTTCGAGAAATTTGAATCCCTGTTCATGTCCATAGAGTTTCGAGGAATTTGAATCCCAACTACAAGTCTACATAGAGGAATCCCGACTGCATGCCTACACAAATTTGGGGAATTTGAATCCCAACTACAAGTCTACACAAAGGAATCCCTACTGCATGCTTGCACAACTTTGGGGAATTTGAGTACCAACTACAAGTCTACACAGAGGAATCCCTCCTGCATGTCCACATAGCTTTCGGGAATTTGAATGGTAACTACAATTATACATAGACAAATCTACACAGATGAATCCCAATCTATGGGGAATTTGAATCCCTACTGCATCTACGTGTCCATGTTCACCCAGTTTTGGGGAATCTGAATCACACCTGCAAATCTACATGGTTCCAAGGGACAATCACATATAAGAGAGATAAACATGTGTAATCTACACAGTTACAAGGAATAAACACACAATTACTAAGGATAAACATGTGTAATGGTATTCTTTACTAAAGTTCATAAACGAGAGACGAAACCCAAATTTCGGGGAATTTGAATCACACCTCCAAATCTGCACAGTTACAAGGGATAAACACAGTTAAGAAGTGCATGCAATAATATAATTATAAAGGTAGATGCAAATTTATAAATATAATTTGGTAAATGCAAATTTATAATCATAATTTGTTACATGTGACTATTGCATCACTTACTAATATGAAGAATTATGGATGTATATCAAAATGAAATGATTTTCTTAAGGACATGGGCAATCCATGTTTTAGTATATGTACTAAATTTGCTTTTACGATGTTTTTATAATTTTTGGATAATGTTGCTACCCAAGTAGATATGTCATTCAATGTGCGAGGATTATGATATTGGATTTAACATGGATAAATTGCCACCTTTTGAAATTTATAGTAAAGGCACTTGAGTATTATATAAAGTATTACTAGGTACGTTGTATTTTATCACTATTTATTTTGAAATTTATAGTAAATAAGGAGTATTTTATCACTTTATTTATTTTAAAAGGACAAAGCCAAATATACTTATAGTGAAGACCAATTTAATCTTGTTGATGATTGACTAAGTTTCAAAACATCTTCCCTATTAAAATTAGAAGGTTTTAACTCGATCTATATGGCTTCATAAATTAATTTTTTTTTATAAAAGTGATTGGAAATTAAAAAGTCTTAACTCAATTTATATGACTTCATGAACTAATCTTTTTTAAGGGTGATAATCAAACTATATGGCTTCATAAACTAATCTTTTATAAGAGTAATTGATTTTAGCCAAAACTTTAGTATCTTCTATACAAACATGATATTTTGAATTCACTAAATGTTGTGCTCATCTATTCTATTATTATTGATTTTATCTATATGCTTCTTAAATCTAATGTTAATGGACTAACGAGTTTGTCTTATGTTGAACATAATCTCATTATATATTGTGCTCATTAATTTTATTATTGTTGATTAAATATCTATATGCTTCTTAAGTCTAATGTTAATGAACTAACGAGTTTGTCCTATGTTACACAACCCACACTAATAAAAAATCGCATTAAATTCCTTTCCAGAGAGTTGATAAGACCCTTGGAAAAATTAAATTCCAAGAAGGATACCTACCTTATTAGAGAGGACAAAGACCATCTTGATGTCCCTATCTTTAAGGACTCTAACGATCCTATAAGTGACACCTTCTATGTAAAGACCTATAATGTAAAGGAGACAAACACATGGGCGGAGGAGGGTTAAATAATTTTTGGCTACAAGAACATTAATAATAAATATTTTTTAATAGTGCAAAGTCAAAGATAAATCTCGCTAATCATTCTTGTGTTTTTTTATTAAAAAAATTAAATAAATAATTATTAAATATATTTTTTTAATAATGCAAAGTCAAAAATAAATCTCACTAATCATTCTTGTGTTTTTTTTATTAAAAAAATTAAATAAATAATTATTAAATATTTAAAAAAGAAACTACATTTCATTGCATTACAAATTATATATAATAATTGTAGTTATGTGAGTAACACTCACATGTTGGCTCATTAAAAAATTAAATAAATAAACTAAATATTTAAAAAAGAAATTACATGTTTATTGCATTATAAATTAGTGCGTGTCTATGTGTAATGGACATTATATTTATGTGTATGTCCATCTTAACTCTAAATCCATGTCTTTCTTGCTTTCCAATATTTATCCTCAGATTGCCACGTGACTAAAAGAATTCACAAAACAAAATAATGGAATTTAACGAGACAAGAATGACTGAATTTATTGTTGTTTATTGTGTTATTTTTATTTATTCATTATCTACCATTCTCTAAATCAATAGTCCTATGAGTTACAATGATGTCTTCATATGAGGTTGTCATTAATACATATTATTAGGCATGGATTGAGATGTTGATCAATCTCTTTTGCGTGCTATGGAATTATGTTAATTTTTTAAAAGAAAATGTGAGATACTTCAAATGAGTCTATATAGTCTCCATTGACTTGAGCAATTACTAGAACAATAAATTGTTTATCCAGGCTTTTGGATATATTATTAATAAGATATCAATACCATAATGATACGAGGGAAGAAAATGGTGGAAGGTATCATGAGGGTTATCTTTGATCTTAAGGGAAATATAGAAGTCGATTGATCAGAGATATATGTGTAGTGATGAATAATCAAGCTGAAGTAGATGCCCTGCTCCAAGGAACTATCATTTTTCAATCTCGCCATGTAAACATTAGAGAAAATTTGAGGTCAGAAATGGGCCTCCTAAGGAAAATAATAAATCCAAAAAATAGCTACACCATTTTCGTCTTTATGAACTCTAAATTTAGTATGCCTTAAGAATGTTTTTTGTGAATTGTGGAGCAATATTTACATCATTGTCACCATTCAACTTTTTGAAGTCCTTGCTCCGTGAGTAGCTCAAATATAGAGTTTTATTAATTTGTGAGACAAAGAGAATGTCTTTAATACATTTCCTAGACAGATATTCCTTACGAAAGTCTATCCTGGTAGGGCTTCTTATAAATAAGATCCAAAAAAATAGCTACATCATTTTCATCTTTATGAACTCTAAGTTTAATATGCCTTAACCATGTTTTTCATGAAACGTGGAGCAATTGGCATCATTGTCACCATTCGACTTTTTGAAGTCCTTGCTCTGCAAGTAGCTCAAATATCAAGTTTTCTTGATTTGCGAGACAAAGAGAGTTTGAGCTTGTGGTCAATAAATTTTACTCAAAAAACAACTTAAATTATGTTACTTGTTTGATGAAGGCTCAAGTCTTCAAGTTACTCTTGTGTTTGCATCCATTCCTTTTTAAAAGTTTCTACCTCTTTCAAAACCATTACAACTCACCATGATTCTTGAACTTGATAGGGAATTGGGTCTTGAAGTGCCTTATTAGATTCTATCTTTGCATAGTCCAATCAATTGTGTGCACACACATGTTACCTATAAAAGATAATATAAAAATAAACTGTAGAATAAATTAAAACTATGAGCGTACATTAGGGTAATGCTCTGAAAGATTATTGATATTGCTCTCAATTACATACTTGAATTACATACTTGAAGACTCTTCAATTAGATGCACCAAAGGTCGGGCAATAGGTTGACCTACATTTTCTTCTTCTTGTTCTCTCAATTTAACTCATCCTTCTCTCTATCTAACTTTCTCTCACACTTCATCATCATCAACTTGTCAGTTTTCTTTTCTAATTTTTCACATGCTTCATTTTGATGATTAAAATTAGATTTGATACAATTTTTCTTTATTTAGTTTTTTCACAACAAGCGTGTTGACTCGTGTTAAGGGAATTTTTTTATATGTAAAAATTTGTTAGATTTTTTCTTCTTTCATGTCAACTCAACAAGATTGTTTGATAAACCATTGATTTGTTTTTTGAAATTTTCATTTAAAAAACTATAAGCTTTAAATTAACCAAAAAACTTAACCTTGAAAAGGATTTTTTTTAAATGCAATTTTAAGGAAGTTTTTTGTAAATGCAACTTTAAGAGGTAAAACACTACTTGAGAAAAATCAATTGCATAAAAATAAAATTGTATAACCAAAAAATTATAAAAAATATGAGCATAGCCTATGGATGTTTGTTTTCATTTTATTAGGAGAAGAAATTTTTTGTTGAAGTGTTGAGATTTTGTTTTACCAAAAACAAGCATTTAATTAAATAATCTGACTCACCAAACATATTCATCTTAAGTTGGTGAAAATATGCCCTCTGGATTAAATTTACCAATATAAAAATATTAAATTGAACCAGAACCGGTGTTTAAATATCAGATCAAAATTGTGTGAACGATTTTGCAAAAACATTTGGTAACTGAAAATTTTAACATGGTTGCATATCGCTGCAATTTTTTTATTAAAACAGTAATTGCAATTTAAATCTAATTATTATTGGGGAAGTTTCGTTTAGTAGTAACTGGTGAGGTGATCGCATTTGCATTCCAGTTAAATCTTATTGGCAGTCCAAAAACTGATAAGAAGGATTGCATTGGATAATCGACCATTGCTACTTACTCACCGATCTCTCGATCCGTCCCTGTCGATGAGCCTCTGGAGGTACTCGAAGTCAGAAACCTGGCGAGGAATTTTGAAGACTCCTTTCTGGTGGAAGCCATAGATCTGCTCGGCTTCTTGGAGCAAACGGAGGAAGAGCGGATGGTTGAAGTAGAAGACGGGGATCACAAACCGCATCTGCTCTTCTTGATCGTCGCCTACGTACACCGCCACGAAACCCTTCGGAACGTCCTTCGGAGGGAACTTCTTTCCATTTCGTCTCCCCACAATACCGAAATTACGACAAAAGAAATGGCGGACAATATGCCGTTTCGTGCAAGCAAGAAGATTCGAACACCTGACCGAGGCCTTAATTTGACCTGAACGCATAAATTTTGTCCCAAGCTTGAAAATCTTACGTCTCGGTATTCAAACCCTTGACCTGAGCTCCGTTCTTGTCCATAGCTAGCGTGCCTTTGTCTAATCTGGGCCAGAAAACGATCAAATAAGAGATAATTGACAGAAATCTATACATAGGGTTAAAGGCGGACGTACAGGAACATGTTGTAAAAGGGCAGATTTGCTACTGATAATCGCTAGACTGAACGAAGTTCGACAGAAGTCGGGTAAAGATATAAGAGACACGTTGAATATTTAATCGATTTCGCAAGATGGACGCGCGAGCGATTCGATCTCACGACGCCGGTAAACACATCTTCAAAACATCTTCTCTATTAAAATTAGAAAGTATTAACTCAATCTATATGGCTTTATAAACTAATCTTTTATAGGGATGATTGATTTTAGCCAAAATTTTAGTATCTTCCATACAAATATGATGTTTTGAATCCACTAAATGTTGTGCTCATCTATTAGATGGTAAACACATCTTCAAAACATCTTCTCTATTAAAATTAGAAAGTATTAACTCAATCTATATGGCTTTATAAACTAATCTTTTATAAGGATGATTGATTTTAGCCAAAATTTTAGTATCTTCCATACAAATATGATGTTTTGAATCCACTAAATGTTGTGCTCATCTATTAGATTCTATTATTGTCCTATGTAGGACAACCCACACAAATAAGACATCCCTCTAAATTCCTTTCTAGTGGGAGTTGATGAGTCCTTGGGAAAACTTAATAAGGTTACCTTTATTAGAGAGAACAAAGACCATCTTGATGTCCCTATCTTTTAAGGACTCTAACGATCCTATAAGTGACACCTTTAATGTAAGGGAAACAAACACATGGCTCAAGTTAGGAGGATGGTTAACCCACAAATGAGGACTATAGGTTTATGAAAGGAATTTTGGATTTGTTTATGGTCGTAACTATCAATTTTAAAAGTACTGAAAAGGTATGATTTTTCAATTGTAAGGTGGTTCTTATTAAAAATCCTAATGGCTCATGTAGCCAAGATTTTGAGAACCATTGCATTCTCGCATGGTGGTGATCGGAGTCTATGTAGAGGTAGCAAATTATGTAGGTCTTTATTTCAATAGATTTGAGAGGAAATTTCATTGTTAGGGTTTTTGGATACAAGTACATTAATAATTTTTTAATTTTTTTGGAGTATAATGCGATCTCGAGCTCTTTGAAATCTTCAATTTTCTGCAGAGCTTAACAAACTTGCTTTGCAATTTCAAACCCTTGCGATCTCCATTCATGTCCATGGCTAGTATGGCTTTGAATGAGCTGGGAAAAAAAATATAAAATTGGAAGAAATCTTTACAGTAGGGTTAAAGAAAGTGCAAGAATATATTGTGGTTGAAGAAAGCAGAAAAGAGCTAGCGATTCGCAACTGTCATCGCTAGCCTGAGAAGTTAGGCCGAAGTCAGAAATAGAGGGAAGGACGTTATAAATATCTGATTTTGCTAGTTTATATCTAGAATTGAGACGCATGCGGCTCGATCTTGCAACGCAGAAGCACACTAAATTGCATACAATGGGGGAGAAGTGGGGGCAAGAGCGACATTATTTAACTCCGGCTATGGAGCGTGTTGCCAGGATCGGAAAGCAGCTGCCAAGAAGAAGTGGCGGTTTAAATTGAAGAATAAATCAAATGAATCCATTGATTGAAGGCAAGACATGGGACGTTGATATTGAAGATTTCATGTTCCCATTCAACACAGATCAATACCGAATGTCTTTTCTTCCTCCATTAATATTCCAGGTAGATGCTTCTTCGAGTGATTCCAAGTAAGTGGATTTCAACTGAAATAAGTATGTTGATTTGTTCATAGTCCCAACTATACGAATCACTCTTCTCGGAATTTAGATTCCTATGCATGTCCACATAGTTTTGAGGAATTTAAATCTTAAATAGTCTACTGCATGCATGCGTGCCTGCATAGCTTTGGGGAATTTGAGTACCAGCTACAAGTCTACACAGAAGAATCCCTCGTGCATATTCACATAGAATGGTAACTACAAATCTACTTAGACTAATTTACACAGACAAATCCCAATTTATGAGGAATTTAAATCCCTACATGTGCTTGTTCATGGCCACCTAGTTTTGGGGAATTTGAATCCCAACTCCAAGTTTACACAGAGACGAATCCCAAATAATGGGGAATTTGAATCACACCCGTAAATCTACAGAGTTACAAAAGGAATAAACACACACTTAAGAGATGCATGCAATAATATGATCATAAAGGTAGATGTAAATTTATAATTATAATTTGGTAAATGCAAATTTATAACCATAATTTGTTACATGCCATTATCAAATCACTTACCAATATGAGGATATATATACTATATATTTTTTACGATGTTTCTATAATTTTTGCATAATGTTGCTACCCTAATAGATATGTTATTCAATGTGTGAGGATTGTGATGTTTGGATAACATGGATAAATTGCCACTTTTGAAATTTATAGTAAAGCCACAAGTATTATGGGGTGTGCTCACACATGTTACCTATAAAACATAATATAAAAATAAACCATAGAATAAATTAAAATTATGAGTGTAGTGGGCATTAGGGTAATGCACTGAAAGGTTAGCGATATTTCTTCTAACTACATACTTGAAGGTCTACTCTTCAATTAGATGCACCAAAGGTTGGCAATAGGTTGGCCTACATTTTTCTTCTTCTTGTTCTCTCAATTTAACGCATCCTTCCCTTTATCTAACCTCTTCTCACACTTCATCATCATCATCAACCTCTCAATTTTCTTTTCTAATTTTTCACATGCCCCATCTTGATTGTGGATTAAAATGAGATTTGATACAATTCTCTTTTGGTTTTTTCACAACAACAAAATAACCAAGTGTGTTGGCTCATGTAAAGGGGATTTTTTTATATGTGAGAATTCTTTAGATTTTTTATCTTTTATGTTAACCCGACAAGATTATTTGATAAACCCTTGATCTAGGTTTTTTGAAATTTTCATTTAAGAATCTATATTGATGAAAGGTTTCAAAACCAAAAAACTTGACCCCCTTTTCCATGTTTTTTTGTAAATACAACTTTAAGGGGATAAAACTTCACTTGGAGAAAAATCAATAACATAAAAATAAAATTATATAAGCAAGCAATTTTATAAAATATGAGTATAGTCCATAGATGTTTGGACTCTTAAAAAGCTTTCATTTTAGTAGTCAAATAATTTTTTGTTTAGATGTTGAGAATAAAAACTACTTGTTAAATTTGTTTTACCAAAAAATATTTATTTAAATAATCTGACTCACCAAACATAATTTTGTTTACCAAAAAAACAGTATTTAATTAAATAGTCTGACTCACCAAACATATTATTCTCGAGAAAAATGAATAGCATAAAAATAAAATCACATAACCAAGCAATTTTATAAAAATATGAACATAATCCATAGATGTTTGAACTTTTAAAAAGTTTTCATTTTATGAGCTAAATAATTTTTTGTTTAGATGTTAAGAATAAGAGTCACTTGTTAATTTTGTTTAACCGAAAAAACAAGTATTTAATTAAATAGTCTGACTCACCAAACATATTCATCTTAAGTTATATAAGTTGTATGTAACTTAAGTGGGTGAAAAATATGCCTTTTGATTAAATTTATAAATATAAAAATATTAAAAAAAAATTTAGATGTTAAGAATAAAAGTCACTTGTTAATTTTGTTTTACAGAAAAAACAAATATTTAATTAAATAGTCTGACTCACCAAACATATTCATCTTAAGTTGGATAAGTTGTATGTAACTTAAATTGGTGAAAATATGCCGTCTGATTAAATTTACAAATATAAAAATATTAAATTGAAGCAGAACCGGTGTTTAAACATCAGATCCAAATTGTGTGAAAGATTTTGCAAAAACATTTGGTAACTGAAAATTTTATCATGGGTGCATATCGCTGCAATTTTTTATTAAAATAGTAATTGCAAATTAAATCTAATTATTTTTGGGGAAGTCTGGTTTAGTAGTAACTGGTAAGGTGATCGCATTTGCATCCCAGTTAAATCTTATTGGCATAAATAGCTAGTTCAATCGAGAAGGGCAGTCCAAAAACTGATAAGAAGGATTGCATTGGATAATCGACCATTGCTACTTACTCACCGATCTCTAGATCCGTCCCTGTCGATGAGCCACTGGAGGTACTCGAAGTCAGAAATCTGGCAAGGAATTTTGAAGACTCCTTTCTGGTGGAAGCCATAGATCTGCTCGGCTTCTTGGAGCAAACGGAGGAAGAGCGGATGGTTGAAGTAGAAGACGGGGATCACAAACCGCATCTGCTCTTCTTGATCGTCGCCCACATAAACCGCCACGAAACCCTTCGGAACGTCCTTCGGAGGGAACTTCTTTCCATTTCGTCTCGCCACAATACCAAAATTACGACAAAAGAAATGGCGGACAATATGCCGTTTCGTGCAAGCAAGAAGATTCGAACACCTGACCGAGGCCTTAATTTGACCTGAACGCATAAATTTTCTCCCAAGCTTGAAAATCTTACGTCTCGGTATCAAACCCTTGACCTGAGCTCCGTTCTTGTCCATGGCTAGCGTGCCTTTGTCTGATCTGGGCCAGAAAACGATCAAATAAGAGATAATTGAAAGAAATCTATACATAGGGTTAAAGGCGGACGTACAGGAACATGTTGTAGCGGGAGAAGAAAGCAGAAAAGGGCAGATTTGCTGCTGATATCGCTAGACTGAACGAAGTTCGACAGAAGTCGGGTAAAGATATAAGAGACAGCGCGCGAGCGATTCGATCTCACGACGCCAGTAGACACACTTCTATAGCTTCTAAAGCGGATTAAATTGCTGGTAATAGGAGAATTTAGCAGCGATGAGGAATGTGAAGAAATGCAGCAAAGAGGAAATTTATAGAACACAGTTCATAATTCTGGCAGTGGAGCTCGTCTCCATGATTTGTGGACGGGCGAGGAAAGCAAAGCTAATTCAAGATTTGTTCAGACACCATCAAATATTTTGAGGCTATTTTGGTTCAGGCCAGAGATCTACCTGTAACAGGTTTGGAGCTTCAAATCGAAACAAACACAACCAGATTAGTATTCGCTGAAACTATTCCCTAACATTACTGTTATGGTCCTGGATGATAACAGATCGTTTGTAAGCGTGCCAAATATAACTAACTAAATTAAATTATTATTATCATTTTAAAAATAATGAACAGAATAGCAGTGTAAAAATAATGAACAGAATTTAACATAGTGGTATTGAATTTAAGCCTTGTTTCATATTCAAAAGCTCGTTAAAATATTTATGCCTTTGTTTATTTTGTAGATATTTCTTAGAGGTGAAGTCTATATTTAATATAAATTTTAAGTTTAAGTTTAAAATTAAAAAAAATATTTTAATTAATAAAAATTTTAATGAGAGTGGGATACATTTGGCTGTGGGATATGGGAATTGAGCTATAATTTGAGGAAAAGTTTTAAAGAATTTTAAGTAAAATAATGAATAATCAAAATTAAGAGAGGAACTTGTGCATGTGATTATGTAAGCTCATGAATTAGATTCTTTGAAGTAAAATAATTAATAATTAAGATTGATAGAGGAACTTGTGCAGAAGCAGAGTTTCATAGATATATTATAAAAAAATACAATTTTTAAAACATCGTAGTAAAATTGTCAAATGAAAATGTGTAAAAATTTCTCAATAAAAAAGTATAAAAATACTTCAGTAAAAATGCTTTGTTAAAAAAGAGGGTAAAAATGATCTCAAACAAATATATATAAGTGAAAGATAAATTTTAACTTAAAAATTCTATAATCCCATACGAAAGCTAGATGCTGGATGTAACTTAGTCCTTGGTCTTATATCATATATTGTAGAAACAAAAAGCAATATTAAATATCAGTTAGAATAAACAAAAAAAACTAAAATAAAAAAAACAACCTTTCATCGTCACCACCACATCAAGAAAACATGTATATGTCTCAGCTAACGAAATTAAGTTGGCATATTTTAGATTGGGTGGTTGGGGTTTGTGTTCTTATCCTCCCCATAGAGAATAGCAAGTAGGCATTCTATAGTGGATGTAGCCCTTAAAGGTAAACCATACCCATTGAAATGGGTAGGGAATATAATTATATATAAAATTGGTTTTATGGAGGCTCAATAAAAATTCAGTACATATGAAAATATATTATATAAATTAAAACAAATTAATATTATATTTCATAAACTTAGTAATCTCATATAATACATGTTACATCTCCACTTCAACTAATTAATTTGGTACATATGAAAATATATTATATAAATTAAAACAGATTAATATTATATTTCACAAACTTAGTAATCTCATACAATACATGTCACATCTCCACTTCAACTAATAAGATATATATAAGTAAAATTGAAAATTTTATTCTTTTAATATTTTCTAAAATTATATTTAGAGTAAATTCTATTTCTTCTAGATAACCTTTAACTTATTTTTAACTTATAATCAACTATATATAATCTTTAAATTTTTTTTTTATATATTCAGTATTCAAACTTGGACTTTCCAAAATGAAAACCATGCTTGCTATTCGAAAGGCTCATTCTTGAGAGAAATGTTTTGGGGTAATGCTGTATATCTAAGGAAATCAAATCACCATGACCCATCATAGTTTGAGATTGGTAAACAACATAGTTTCAAAGTGAAACGAAACAAAAAAGCAACGATTTATGTACGTGAACATTCTAAATTGTGAATTAAAAGAAATAAATAGTCTTAAGAATTAGAAACCTGAGTCTTGATTTGAATTAACCAGAGGTTGGTGCAGAAGTTGGAAAGCGCTGTTGGTTACTTTTTTGTTGTCCACATGTTGAGTTTGGAATGAAAAGTGTTCCATTAAACATGGAAGTCAACACAAATTCGATACGAGCTTTTATTCACATTATTACATTTTTCTCTCACACACACAAATTTAACTCAAAGCACTTGTTATTAGATTAAAATAAAATTGATATATGTTTTGAATGGATTTAAATAATGAATTAAAAATATTATATTAGTTAAGGATATTATTAAAGACTTCAATCATAATTTTACCTTCTCTATTTTCATTACCAAGTTTTCCATAGTGGTGTTATGTAAAAAGGATATTAAAATGACCAATTAAAGCATGCTAGAAAAACCATTAGGATGCTTCTAACGAGTCCTTGAAAACTAACAAAAGCTATAGATACAAATCCCTAGTTAAAAGCAAAAAACTGTGCTTATAAATATTAAAAAAACAATCTAAAATGTTTTGCACCTCTCTAAGGCCTATCCTAAGGAATTATAGAGCCAAATTCTCACTCATTAACTAAAAAAAACAATCTAATTCTCTTGAAGGACTGAAATTCTACTTAAAAAGCTTTAGGGATCTCTTTTTGTGTTGGAAAACATCCAAACCCTTTCTAAAAAAAAGTTCTCTTTAAAAGACAGAGTTTGGGGTTACACTATCATTCAACCTTGGACCACCTTGTTACTTTTAGAGCCATTGCTAAGGAGTGTTGCGATAATACAACAAATCTTTTGGGTTTCTTTGTTGACTTTAGGAAAGCCTTTGACATAGTGCCTAGAACTAACCTTTGGAATAGAAATTAGAAGAGCTAAAAGTAATTTTTGAGTTGAGAGTTGTGACAATAGGATCAAGTATGAGAAAGTTATTACCAAGTTTACAAACTCTAAGGGCTGGTCAAAGAAATTAATTGTAATAAAGGAGTCTTGAGCAAAGTTGTCCCCTATCATCTACCCTTTTTGGTGTTTATTGCAATAAAAGAGTCTTGAGCAAAGTTGTCCCCTATCCTCTACCTTTTTTGGTATTTACATCAACAAGCTAGAGGGTTGTTTCGAAGAGGCAGGTTGTGCGTCTTTGGCGAGTATAGTCATCATCCTTCTTCTCTATGGTGATGATATTGTTCTTATGACGAGGAGTCACTATGATCCCGATAAGCAACTTAAAAATATCAAATACTTTTTCTCTAGTATGGGTATGATTGTTAGTATTGTCAAATTAAAGGTTATGATAATCAAATCTCAAAAGATAAATTATGGTATTTCATTTATGACAATGTAACAACTTGGAGGAAGTGACTTCATACAAATATCTCGGAGTCGATCTTTATCATGGGTGAGTGCAAGAAGATGATGGACCTTTTTGGCGCGTTAGATGCAATAGAAACCTGAAAAATCAGGCATCCCTCAACTTACTTGGATTTTTTG
>LPNX010320541.1:0-42450 GCA_001517045.1 Pseudotsuga menziesii
ATATATTTATTTATTTATTTTAAAGCTAGATATATTAAGCATTGAGAGGGATCAAATATCTCAACGTGTAATTTTTTTCTTAATGTGTAAAAATTTAAGATAATAAAAATTACACCTCAAGAAATTGGGTCATTCTCGGTGCTTTGATAGATATAGGTTTAAGATGGATCTATGCTGGTACAATATGTATCATCGGGAATACCAATTGTTATAAGGGAAGTGAGAAGTATCTAAGTTGTATTAAATAAGTTAAGAAGAGGATTGTCAAAGGAGTAACTTCATAGTGGACAAAACTGTGTTTTTTAATAAAAAAATCTCTCCCAATTTAATAGAAATTTTGTCATAATTCATAGTTAGACATAATTGATGGAAACTTTGATTGTGTAATTTTTCCCTTGACGTTTTTGGTCCATTTTAAAACGGCCTACATTGTTGGAATTCCAAAACAAAAGTGAATCAAAATGAAACTTTGCCTCATTGGAACAAAATGAGTTTGTTAAAAAGATTGAGTTTCTCCGCTTGTTAATTCACTCCACTTTCATATATGAGAAAAAGGCTCAACACATAGGCTCTCTTATAATGCATTATAATGATCCAACTTTGTAAATGGAGATTCTAATTTCCCATATCTTTCTCTCTCCCACAATTCTTATGTTTGAAAAAATATTAATGCGTTTCTTCTTTTCTTTTTTTCCTTCATGCCCACAACTCCACTTTACATGGATTTAGTGGCATATTTGTAAGTTAATGTTCCCCATATATCCTCCTCTCTCGACTTTAAGCCTCTACGGATCTCAGCCCTAGATACCCTAAATTCCATATCAATGATATCAAAGTAGGATATATCCTCTGAAATGAGGAATTGAATCATAATTTAGGAGTAACTTAACCCATGGACAAACCTACCCCTTTCTAGTGATAATTTTGTCTCAAATCCAACCAAACTTTTCATGTTGTCATAGTTCCACCTCAATGAAGTGGAACTTTGCTCTAAGTGTTTTGGTCAATTTAAGATGACCAGAACCTCGAAATTTCAAAGAATGAGCAAATCAAGGTGGAACATGGATCGCGAAAGAAAAATAGACTCACCAAAAAGGTTAAATTTGCTCACGAATTAATAGATTCCCTACAAAAATGTAGTTTGACCATTTCTTAAAATTTGTTTGTTGATTCATGTCCATCTATCTTGCACTGTAGATTTTTCAATAGTATTTTGATCCAATAAATATCAGAAGAATATTCCAAAGTTGATCTTAATAACTATTAACTACCAAAATCATCATAAAACTTGTAAAAAAAATAAACAATAAAATAAAATTAACTAGCAATTGCACCAAAAGGTACAACAAAACGCCGAAGGAAAAAATGATTTAAGTAAAGTAGATTTGATTCAAAGTGAAAAAAAAAGCAAGTATTTTAAGAACTCTGATTTATACTTTTAAGCACAAGCCAATAAATAAAGAAACAAAAGCTTAAGGTAATCTTACATAGCATAATTTGTAATGATGCAAATTCTTCTAATATATCCATGAAAACTACAAAATGAAATTGACAAAAAATTGCATAGGCAATGAAAAAACTAAAGAAGACAAATGCATCTATTAGAAAAATCAATATACATGCCATTTAAAATTTTACTAGCAATAAAACATTACACATAACTTGCAAATCATATATTTTAGGACATTGTTGCACACTAAGACATAAAATTTCATAGTATATATCATATCCAAGTAGTCTCAAATCTAAAGCCCCATTGGATTCAAATGCATCACAAATAAAAACAAAAAATAACAAAAATGAAGTTACACGAAAACAACAACAAAATTATGCATAAGAGATCAAAAAATAGCCAAATAACAACTAAAAAGCACAGCCAAACAAATTCCTTAAAGCATGGATGTTAAGATATTTATATTGTTTCAAGCTTGAATACCACAAATTGGCATAGTATTCAACATCTATCCTTGATCCCCTATGCTCCTCAAAGAATAATTGGAATATTCCCCTCCTCTAAAGAGCTCTTAGTAAATGTCCATCAAGGTTTATACCGTTCATCCAAAATCACAAAATGCTAACCCATGTTTGCACATTGCTTTAAATTTAAGGTTTTAGAAAAAAATCATTTTGCAACCAGGGTAATTCTAAACACCAAAAATAAACGTAGTATGCAACATAAGCCTTGATGTTAAAAACCATATATAAGCATGGTATTTAACATCTATCCTTGATACCCTATGCTTATTTAAGCATAATTGGATGTTTCCCCTCCTCCAAATAGCTCTTAGTAAATGTCCATAAAAAACTTATACCCTTCGTCCAAAATTAGAAAATGCACACCACACAAATTACTCCAAAAGCAAGAACAAAATCCCCATATTTGGCTGGAAGCTGGAGTTAGAAATGATATATGTTCAACAACCATGCCCAAATAATTATTGAACATGGTAGCCAAACCATCGACAATAAGGAATTGTTCTTTCTCCATTTCATCAATATTATTATTCTAATTTGTGTCTGGTAAGATATATATTTTTGTAAAACCAAACATGGAAGAAATGTTTTCATATCCACTATTACCACTTGAGATATAAACTTTTACAATTGAATTGATAATTTAGAATATAATAAAGTTTTGTTTTTAATAAACAAAAACTACATACTTATTTGAAGATGGTTTGTCCTTACAAATAAATTTGAATTATAAATAGTTAAGAATTGTAAATAGTTAAGAGAGTTCCTTACATTGTTTTAAATGATTAAATTAGAAAGATCATATATAAAAGCATCTAATATGAAATTGTTTTTTTAATAATTATTAAGATTTTAAAATAAAAAACAAATAAAATCATAAATAAATAAATATTTGTGTTAATTTTTTTATTAATTTATGTATAAATAAATTTTAAGAAAATATAATACTAATTTTTTAACTTCTAAAAAAACATTGATCTAAAACTTAAACTTAATTATTTAGTTTATAATTATGAAACAATTAGATAAGGTTATATAAATTTATTATTTGTGTATATTTGTTTATCTAAAGTTTACTATACAAACATTTATAAGAAATCACACTAAAAGACATAAGTTGTATGAAGGTTATATACAAAAAAATTAGAGTTATCACAACACTCTATGTAAGTTGTATCTTCATGTATAAAAATTATTCTAAGGTTTGTGTTTTGTGGTTTTGTCAAAATAATAAAAGAAATAGAAAAGACAAATTATAGATCTGAGTACCAATTGTTATTTTACATATCAAAGATACACTAAGAAATTGGTTCTGTGAACTTAACACAGTAGGAAATTGGTTGTGTGAACTTAAGTCAATGGTATTTAGTGATTCTTAAGCAATTAGTACAAGAGAGTGATGTCCTTCCAAGTAATAGGGTGTATGCCCTATTGTGTTGTTGATGGATGTTGTAATGTTGACTTTGGAGCAAAGTGAGGATGCTATAACAATTCTAACAAATCCAAAAAGCTTGTTCCATGTTGCATCAACAGAGGTAAATTTATTTTAGGCTTAATTCTTCTAAGAGCAAAAAATCATGTGCTACATAAAGAATGAATAGGAAATTATGTTGCTAGAAGCAATGACATCATTTTTAATCCTTTTAGTTATCTCAAAAAATGGTGTGCCATTTTGTAGTTAGCAATTGCCCCAAAAGGTGCAATAAAACGTCGAAAGGGAAAATCGTGCAAAGAAAAGTAGAAATGACGAAGTGGAAAAGAGAGTAGTGTTTTCTTTTGCGAATTATTATTGGTATAGGTTGGATCCAACCCCATGATGATCCTCCACCCAATGTCACACAATGTGATGACTATTTGTTTATGCTTGGGACTCAACCTTGTTTGTTATATCATGGACTCTTAATTATGCATTCGTAGTGTTTTTGGGGATGGTTTAAACATATGGGTACTTTGGTAGATGGGCGACCCAATTTTGAGTTGACATTGACATAATATATGTCAAGAAAATGTATTGTGACTTGTAGAATTAACTTTAAAAACAATAAGATGCCTTTCTTGATGTTTGTCCTCTTCTACAACTCATTTATGAGTTCTTTCCATGCACATTTACATGTACTCATAATGACATCTCATATTAATGTATATTAATACCTTTCACATATATTTTTCCATGCTTTGCTTTGCATAAAGAAATCCTTCTCACCACTTCTTTAAACCATTTTCAACCTCATAAGAGCATTCAAATCCATTTTATCACTTAGACACATCTAGTAATTTTTCCAATATCTCCTTTTGTAGGGTAGGGTAGGCTCAAGCACCATCACTAAACGTATAGTTTCAAGCTAGTTCAGAAATATAGAGCAAGTTATGAGCTGAGTCAAGAAGGTGATATTCCTAAGATTGGAACCTAAAGCTAATGTAAATCTCTCATATTTCGTTAGGCCTTGTTTTTCAACATGAGAAACTATGGCAAAAGCGCTTCTATCAAGCCTTTGTTAATACATAAATACAAAGAAGAATTGAAAATGTCACTTTAAAAGTAATGAAGGTCAATCTACCTATAGACTCAGTTCCATTTTAAGACTAAGATGAATCCCTACCAACATAGGATCCAATTTTACAACTATGTGAACATCATTCATCAATACTTTTAAGAGCATCAAATAGTTTGAGTCCTTGATAGGAATTCTATGTACAAAAATACAAGGAACACAAAATATATATGGTACCAATCATGTTGTTTACTAAAAGAATTGAAGAATGTTTATTGACTCTTTACAATGTAGTTACATATTTCTTTGATTGCATGATAACTATGCCTTGGGTTATGTTGTAGAGCTACTAAAGTCTAGTTGGTTTAACTTATCTAATCAACAAATTGATGATGTCAATAAATTTAGGAACTCATTATTCTCTCGTAATGAGGTGTAATGTGTAGTTTCTTCCTTTGCCATGTCACCTATCCAATAACCGTCATAGGCGTACACCTAAGCATATCAAATCCAACTGGATAATTCAAACTCCTATTAATAAACATCATCAATAAAATTTGCAAGTTAATGAATGGGAGTTTGCTTGTGGGATTGACGATCAAGGCTTGGCAACGTGACCAAAAAATCATCAACATCCTTGGCATTCGACCATCCTTGTACATGAGCCTTCACAATGTCAAAATTCTCGTGAATAAGCTTCCACACTAGGTATCTACCAAAACATTGATAAATAGCATGTATTTCTTCATAAGAACCCTAAAAAACATTAATATCACACCAAGAGTATTGGAGGAATAGAAATTTGGCTTACCTGTCTCCTTTACTCTATTCTAGGAAAAACATGATCCCCATCCCTCAACTTCAAGGAAGGGCATGAATCTCCAATTTCATCCCTTGGGTAAATAAATTGATTCTCATCAATTGATTCCCCTTTCAAGAAATTTTGCATCATCATCTATTACTTCTCCCTACAAGACCAAATATCATCACTATGCAATATACACCATTGCCATGAAGTATTTCATAAACAATTATTTGCATCCAACGAGTTAGGATCATTCTAGATTTAGGATATATATGAGGTGTTCTACCAACTCTTTCAGTATTTGTGTATGTTCATTGGATGCATTATCCAATGAATATAGAAGTAGTCACATAGACCCATTTAAACTCTTAATTAAATTAGTATCTTCAATTTAGAGAAATAATCCAATTGAATAATTTATTATCTTAAAGTCAAAGAAATAACCTAAAAGAATAGTATTAGAATTCTATATGTGCATATCAAACCAATCCTACATATTAGAACACCTATATATATATATAGAGAGAGAGAGAGAGAGAGAGTCATGTGTAGAAATATGGATATTTGACCCAATTTTAGACGGGTGTTTGCTAATGTGTAGCAGAAGAGAAGCATGAATACCTTACGCATATTGGGAGGGCAGAGGATGCAACCATGAGGACAAAAGAACTTTTGATTACAAGCAAAACACCCTTTACTGAAATCAAATAAATTAATAAAAGGAAAAAGAGCAATAATATCGTCACTCATTTCTTAGAAACCAATAGTAATTAGTTACCAAGACAGAATTTGATGGAAGAGTGGGGGGGAGAGACTCGAAGAGCTAAGTGGCTCTAAATATTCGATCACCCATGGATCACTACAAAGTGTTTCAAAGAGTCAAGTTTATGTTAAAAATTGTAGGAGCATGTTGTCCCATATCACTTTTGACCTTTCCCCTTGTAAAATGACACGCCTGCATTGTAAAACAACACCCCACCCAAATATGTTGGTTGTATTCAAGGTTGAAATATGTACTTTCATTTCTTCCTCCACAAAATAGATCCTCTCGATTTTGTTTCCTATTGTGAGTGCTTCTGATTTGGCTTGTGTTCTTTCAAGTATGCTATGGATCATTCTAGGGTTGAGTAATTATAGGAGTAAGCATGGTTGCTCTTCTTGTGACAACTAGTAGGGACTAGGAGAGTGAATTTTCTCTTGCTTCGACACTTGCGAGTGGGGATAGAAATATTGTGCACAAAGACTTTTCTAATCCTGGAAGACCAAAGAAATGCATTCTTCTATTTGGTGTGGTTAAAATCAATTCCTTGCAATATGTCTCTCTACATTGATTCTTTTCGTGGAAAGCATAGTTACCAAATTTGAGTTTGAATTCGAATTCAAATCGATACTAAAACAATCGACTACATAAACTCCACTACAAAAAGAATTCAAAAATATACATATTACAAATACAAAAGGATATTATTTTTCCAATATTCTAGAAAATCAAAATTATTTTATTGTTTATTATTGAAAACTTAGCCTAGCCGCTCATTGCTCACTACTCACCTTTCGTGTGAAACGTAACCTATTCAGAACTTAACGATTTTGTTATTGTGGTTGAAATCTGACTATTTCCATCAATGTAAAATTTGTACAGGTGGTGAATTTCTATTTGATAGAGGGACGACTGATTTTCGACCAATTGAAAACGTGGCCTCCAAATTCGACCTCGTAGAATAAAAGCCTTCAGCGTAATTAATTCAAAATTACACCCTTAAAAATTTCCTAAATAACTTCCTTAAATATTTACAAATATTACCTCTAATAAAATTTCACGAAAAGAAATTCTTTCAAACCATTCATTAATGAAAGAGATTCTTTCAAACCAACCATTAATGCAAAGAGATTCTTTCAACCATTCATTAATAAATCCATATACATTAATATGTTTAATGTGACTAGTATATGTCTAGGCACGTGTTATGAGGCAAAAGAAGACATTGATATTCATCATTGTTACCCGTAATATTATAGACTATGACCTCCATTGCATTAACGATAAGTGGACAAAGGTGTCATATCACTAACCCAAAAATGGTTAGTGAACTACATCTATTCCACTTTACATTGGTGGAGAATTGTGATACCGGGAGAGGGTATTTTATTTAAACCATGTCTCTATTTTTATATGATAAATTAGAGTTTATAGGTTGGCATTAAGGGAGCGATGGAACCTCTTTGGAAACCCTAGTGTTGGTTTTCTCCCGGTTTCCTGCGGCTGGTCTTTCGGCGCTCTACACTCTAACCGACTGCTCAGGGAGCTTTTTCCCATTTCACTACATAGGTGGCGTGGAATACTTTTTTTATTTTATTTGTTTTTCAAACCCTAACGCCATTTTTTCTTCCGATTTCTACGGCTGGCTTCTTGGATTTTCGATGGTCTGTGCAGATATTGGTGCCCTTAAACTGCTCAAGCGGTAAGTGCTCTTGTGACTTTGGTTATTTTTATCATTGTTGTGGGTTTCTTTGAGGGTAGTGACCACGTGATTTTTCAGTCTCTGACTAGCATTCTGTCGAAAGACAAGACTATGGGGTGCATTTTATTGTTTTATACTCTTTGCATGGTTTTCGTTTCACTGGCGCGACTGTTCTACGGTTTGTGTTTTTTCGTTTGTGTGGTTTGTATTTTTAGCCTCTTCTTCAGAGGAGTTAAGTCTGTAAGCCATACAGACCTAGTAGCAACCTGTTGTCAAAAAGTGGGAAGTTTTATCTGTGATTGCGTTTTTTTTTTGTCCTTAGTAGTTTATCCAAGGTTTTGGTCCTTTTGTTGCTTCTATTGTTTCCAGTCGTCTAGCGATGGTTTATGGGTGGTTTTTGCTTGCTTTCAGTGGTTTTATGGGATGGTGCCTTCTACGGCACGTACACTTGGATTTCAATCAAACCCTAAGGTGAGAGTTCACTTCTCAAAATGGACTTTGACACTGGCTATCATTAACCCTGATGGGGGTGTAGTTTCTCTCTTAGATTCTCTCAGTGGGAGAGGTTCCTCCTTGTTGGCATGCAGATAATCGGTTGCACATGTGGGAGGTAGTCGCTCCACCCTGGACTCTCGTGGGTCGAAAGAGATCACCACAAAAACTACACATTTGGCCTTTGAAAAGGTGAAGCCAAGCAGACCGATATGCATGTTGGGCAGTGATGTCACCATTGACATGGTTTCGGCTCTTTCGTAGAGGGCACTTATTGGCCGCTTTGAGCATGTAAAACCCTCAAGGACGACCATTTTGGCTTGGGTGAGGGAGTTTTGGAAGCCTTTGCTAAAATCGGTCACAGAGGTCTTGTCGTTGGTTAAATGTTGGGTTTTGTTCCAGTTCTTGTCGGTGGATGATAGAGAGGTTATTGAGTCTTAATATTGGATTTTGGGTCATGGGTCCCTAGTTCTGGGGCGATGGCATGTGGGCTTTGATCCTTGTACGGAGCATCTGTCTTGTCGACATCTGTGGGTTTTTTAACCTGACTATCTGACTCAGTGTTGGAACCTGCAAGGATTTATGAAAACGTCCAACTCGATTGGTACCTTCATTTTAATGGAGGATGAGGATCTCCGCGTGTGTGAACGTGCTACTCCTCGTATGCTTGTTGACCTCGACATTTCAGAAGGTCTCCTGGCCGAGTTGAAGATAATATGGGATGAAGGCTCCTTTATACAAAAGCTAGATTACTGGAAAGTGGCTTTTCGATGCCACCTTTGCTGGGAGACGGGGCATTCAAAGGTTGTTTGTCCTTTGAAGCATTATTCTTTAGACATTGGTTCCACGGAACATACTGTTGATGAGCCGACTCATTTTGACAAAGAAATTACCTTTCCTCTGCCACTTGATAAGACTTCGACACTTGAATTTGTTGGTAAGTTCTCATCGAATGTACCTCTTCTTTTAAAATTTTTAAGTGTTGTTGAAGTATTGGAGTCTTTGTCTAGGTTGGAGGAGAATGATAGGGTTTCATCTTTGAAGTTATATGAAGTGGGTTATCTGGATATTTTTTCTCCGTTTGTTGGGGGGGGGGGGGGTTATTGATGGGAGGGTGCTTGAGAACTTAATTGCATCAGCGGATTTGGTTGTCCGAGGGGAGGAGGAAGCCAACCTTTTCAGCTTAGCTCACTTCTCACCTCTTCCTTCTGCTTTGTTGGCTGGTCTAAACATTATTCTCTCTACCTCTCCACTTCGGGGTGAGACTATGAATTGTGTCTCCCCTCCTATTGTGGGAGTACCTACAGTCTCTTCTAGTGATGATGATGCTATGGTCTCATCCCCTTCTTTGCAGATTTGTATTCATAACCCTACCTTTGCGATGGTTGACTCTCTGGGTTCTGAGATCCTTTCCTGTCCCCTGGTGAATTCGGGGTTTGTGACTGTACGCAAATCTAAGAAGTCAGTGAAAGGGGGTATGCGGGGGATTAAAGATGATATCTGGGAGCAATCCTTTGTTAACCCCAGGGTTTCTCCTCTCACATCACACGGGTTAACTACTAGTTCTGTTTCTTCCTCGTCTTCTCGGGCACTTAGAGATTGTGCAGCCCCTTCTGAAATCATTAGATGAACCTTTTGTCCTTCAACATTTGTGAGTTGGGAGGGGGCCTGAAACAGGCCGCTCTCAAAATATTGTTAGACTCTGTGTGTTCGGTGGTGGTATTTATACAAGAAACTATGTCCTCTGGTTTAGATGCGTGCAATTTCTTTCTTCATCTGAGGCCTGGGTGGTTGGTCAATGCTTTGGATGCTTGTGGCAATTCAGGCGGGACTTTGGTGGCATGGAATCCTATTGCGGCTAATCTGAGGGATTTTAAATTTGTGCAGGTTTACTTATTAAGGGGAATTTGAAGGCTACGACTCTATGGTTCATATTTTGAACATTTATGACCCTTATTCCCAACGTGGACCTTTTTGGGATAGAGTTTTACTCTCGAGCCTTCTCTCTCTTCCACAGCTCATATTGGATGGGGATATGAACTTCACCTAGTCAGCAGACGAGGTATGGGGTTTGAGTCGTGCTATTGATCTGCTTTCGGATTATTTTCATTCTTTATTTGATAATGCTAATTTGGTGGGCATTGCTTCGGAAATTCTATCACCGACTTGGTCTAATGGACGGTGTGACTCAGCGGGTATTGCAAAAAGGCTTGATCGTTTCTTTTTGGATGAAACTTTGTGTGATGCTCTTAGGCATTACCGAAGTTGGAGCTATTCCACACGGACCTCAGATCACAAAGCATTTGTTTTACAACTTGATTTTGATAAAGGAAATACCTAGTATCCCTTCAAATTTAATCCGACTTGGCTCCTCAATGATGAGTTTAATGTACTGATAAAATCACAGTGGGTGATTTTGCATAATGAGGTGCCTTTGCACTTCTCTCCTATGAAGGCTCTTCTGTATAAATTAGACAAGATTCGTTCTCTAGTCAGGACCTGGGAATCTAAAACAAAGAAGAAGGTCGATCATACTTTATGTTCTATTGAAGAAGCAATTCACCCGGTAGAGAATGATTCAGGGAGTGATCTATTCATATCTGAACGAGTTGTGATGATCAAGGATCTATTCTCTCAGAAGCAAAAGATATTGGGACATAAGGAAGAAACTCTTAGACAAAAGAGTCGCGCTATATGATTAAAAGATGGGGATGAGAATTCTAAATACTTCCATTAGTTTGCAAATAGAAGAAGAATCACCAATTCGAATTGGGAAGCCTCAGATGATCAAGGAAATTTAGTTTTTTACTAGGCAGCGATTAAGGATGGAGTTGTTTCTTATTTTTCCAATCTCTATAAGGATCCCAAACCGAATAATATCTCATGTCAGCTGGCGGTGATAAAAAAATATGCCTTTATTTTTCAGTGAGGAGGATTGTCTTCTGATTAGTGGCCCAATTTGTCTAAAGGAGGTGGAAAGATCGTTGAAAGCTTTCTCCAGGGATAAGAGCCCTGGTCCTGATGGTTGGACTATGGAGTTTTATTTGCATTTTTTTGATATTATGGGTCTGGAGTTGGTGGCAGCTATTGAGGAGACCAGATTGACTAGTCATATCCATGATAACCTCAATACCACCTTTCTTACTTTGATACCGAAAGTTAGCAGACCCTCCTCCTTTGTTGAGTTTAGACCGATTGCATTGTGCAATATTTTGTACAAGATGATCACTAAGATTATTGCAGGAAGCATGAAAGTAGTGCTAGGAAAGTCCATCTCGGTTGAACAGTTTGGCTTCCTCCCCGGAAGACAAATCATGGATGTTGCGGGGATCGTACAAGAAACGTTATACTCTATTAAAATCAAGAAATCGTCTGCGATAATCCTCAAACTCGATCTTGAAAAGGCGTATGATAAAGTTGATCGATCCTTTTTACATTTGATCCTCATCCAGATTGGTCTTCCTTCGAATATTACATAGTGGATCATGTCCTGTATAAATACAACATCCTTTGTTGTTATAATTAACGGGTCTCCAACTACCTTTTTCAAAGGGATGTGTGGTATTAGGGAAGGCTTCCCTCTCTCACCTTACCTGTTTCTTTTGGTCATTTAAGGTCTAATTTTACTCCTTTGAAAAGCTAAGGAAGATGGTTCGATTAAAGGAGTTAAAATTTCTGGTTCTATCTCTCTAACTCATACTCTTTTCGTTGATGATATGATGATTTTTGGGAAAGGTGTATTTGAGGAATGGTTTTATATCAAAGGCCTAACTGATATTTTCTGCAAAGGTTCTGGTATGACTTTTAGTCCATTGAAATCTTGCTTCAGACACTGGGGCGTGGAGCAAAATATATTGACTAGTATCACAAACCTATTTCATATTCAAAGTAATCTTCTTGATATTGGTTTTTCTTACCTGAGTTTTTTTTCTTCTGAAACCCAATTCATATATGCGCTCAGATTGGAATTGTTATTAAGAAAAGTTCAATGATGAATGGGAAGATAGACGTCTAAGTGGCTCTCTTTGGGTGGACAAAAGACCTTAGTCCCATCAGTTTTGCAATCTGTTCTGGTTTATTGGTTCTCACTTTTCCGAGTTCCAGTGAACACTTTGGTAGCTATGCGTAGACTTTTCTTTTGCTTCCTATGGAGGGGGATGAATGATAATGCAAAATTCCACTTGGCTGATTGGGAATCTTTGTCCCTGCCTAAATCTTGGGGCGGCTGGGGCATTAAGCATCTTGGTTTATTCAATCTCTCTCTTTGTGAAAAGAGTCTATGGCGTGGGCTATCTATGATAGGTTTGTGGGGTGCTATCATCAATGCAAAATACATGAAAAGGATTCCACTATCGTCTTGGTTACGAGCAGGTAATTACAAATCGTCTTGTCCCTCGGCGGTTTGGAGAAGCCTGTGCACTACTCTTCCTTGTATCCTTCGTGAGTTAAAGTGGCAGGTTGGTCGTGGTAATAATATTAATGTAGGTTTGGATCTGATTGTTGGGATCAATAATTGGAAACTTTCTCGTAACCTTCTGGATGCGCTTCATGGGAGGAACATTTTTGTCCTTAAGCAGGCTATTGTCGTTGATGAGGATCCTTCTCTGGGATGGTTATCAATGATTTCTTTGGGCCTGGAAGGTGTGTGTGTTGTGGAGTGGGAGGATTATGTTGATAGCTTGAGGGATGCATGCATCGCTTTCTCTCAGGATCCTGATTATTTGGTATGGACTGGAAATAAACGGTCGGGCTCTGTCACAACTAGCCTTGCCTATTCGACTCTTCTTTCTCGGCATTGGGTGTCTCAAGTGGAGTGGTGGCACTCAATTATTTGGAAAGAAAAAGTTTCACAAAAAGTGAAGTGCTTTATTTGGCTATCTAACAGACATAAAATTTTAACCTGGGGTGTGATGCAATGTCGTGGCTATCATGGGCCTAACAGATACATATTTTGTGAAGAAGCCTCATAATCGGCTGAACATTTATTTTGTGAATGTACTCATTTTCGCGGCTTGTGGATGAACATTTGTCTTGATTTAAGATGTATGTGGACGTGGAACATTTGCTCAAGTGTATATTTTCTCATGAAAGTAGTTGAACATCATGTTACAAACCTTGAACTTGCAATGGTTTATTTGTGGGAATTATGGTGCCGTTTCCTGTTCCAATATGTTCCTTTAAACTTTGATGCAATTGTTCAGAAGGTTCTTTCCCGAAGTTCCATTGGTGAGCAGTCGGATCCTCGTAGAAGAGTTCGGTCTATCAGTTATTCGGAACATACTATTGATGAGACAGTGGGTTTTTTTGATGGGGCTACACTTGATGGAGACTCTGGAGTGCATATGGTTGTTAAGCTCGCAGGGAACTATACTGTTCATCTTTGTATGAATGCTGACAAGGGCACTAATAATCGTGTTGAGTTATTGGCGCTATGGGGACTTCTTCATTTTGTCAAACATCGTGGGATTTATCTTCAGCGTATTATGGGGGATTCTAAAGTCATTATAGACTAGGCACTTAACCGTTAATCATTATAGTCTATTGATCTCCATCGTTGGATCTAGAGGGTTCATGGGCTGCTGGATACCTATCCCACACTCACTATTGCACATGTGTATCGCGAATTCAACACTCAGGCGGACACATTATCTAAACAGGTCCATTGGGATGCATCCTGGGTTGATCTTTTGGAAAGATTACTCCGATGGATCCTTGATTAAAGAAGGGGTCCTGAGTTGTTATTAAGAGCTTTTGTTTGGATTTTTTATGCTTGCGACAGTCCTCAATCTTTTTTATTTTTGGCTATATTTGTTGGGATAGGATATGAGAGAATGATACACTCTCTATTTTGGTATCCTTAGTTATGATTATATCGCTGATAAAGACAAACTTGTTTATACTGGGAAGATTAGATTTGTTAGATTAAGTAACCAGCGTAGATCCAAATCCCAGGCTCTATCAAGCACCAAGAGGGATCAAACTCCCTAGGTAAACTCTCTAGGTGCAAACCTCTCGAGGTATTAATACACCATTAGAACGAATCAATGTAGCTACTAATTTATGCATTAATATTAATACACCATACATTAAAACCTATGCAAAGAAAAAACTCACTGTGCAAGTTAATGAAATGCTAATGAAATTCTCTTACTGAAATTCAATATTTTTCAATTTGACTATATTTGCAATTATAATTAAAAAAATTATTTAAAACATATTTGGAAATAATGTGATTTAATTTTTTTAATTTAAATTATTAAAACATTATAACTATTAAAACATTATAATTATTAAAAACATTAAATTTCTTAAAACATTATAATATTATACTATTCCATAAATAAATTATATTTTCAATTATATTTTAAAAACCTTATTTTTTTAAAACATTTTTACTATTCAAACATTATATCTATTAAAACATTATAATATTATACTATTTCATAAAATGACTATATTTTCAATTATATTTTAAAACCATATTTAAAATATAATTGAAAAAAAACTTATGGATATACATTTCTTTAAATATTTATTATTATTATAAATGATTAACTATTAAAAAACCATATTTTAATAGTTATATTTCATAGTCTCTTAACTTAAAAACCCTTATTTAAAACCTTGCAATACTATCCTAAATAAAAACATAAAATTGTTTCAAACCTAAAGATTACATACATTTTAATACTATCCTAAATATAACTTCAAGTGAGATCTAGGATCATGTTAATATGGTTCTCACGTATTGAATAAATTAAAATATATTAGTATTCAAAACATCTACCTCATATATGGTTTTAAAACCATGTGTAAAGCCCTCCTAAACCATATACAATAAAACCATGGGTTGTTTAGGAGGCTTTGCACGTGGTTTTAAAACCATTTGCAAGGCCCTACTAAACCATGTACAATAAAACTATGGGTTGTTTAAGAGGCTTTGCACATGGTTTCTACATTTTTTGCCAATAATTTATTTATTATTATTTTGTTAGGTATGAACATTACAACATATCCCCATATTGGGTTGTTTGTGTGGCAGACATTGTTTTTGGGGGATAATTAAATATTTTATTTTTTATTATTAATTTTAATTTTGTGTAGGCCGACATGTTGGGTAGAAAATTTATTATTATTTTATTAGAGTGTCACATACAAACATGACAACATATTTCTCATATTGGGCTGGAAAGCACCTTGCTTCTCTCGGTGCAATTATAAATATAAGATCCATTTTAAACCTGGATCTATCAAGCACCGAGAGGGATCAAATTTCTTGAGGTGTACATTTTTATACCATTTGGATTCCTCTGGGTACTTGATAGATTTGAGTTTAAAATGGATCTATGCTAGTTTATTTTTATTTTATTTAAGTCGATATGTAATTTATATTTTTTATTTTTTATTTTTTATTTATTTATGTCGGCTAGCATAAGCATAACGTGACTAACGTGACAGGATCTCCCCCATACTGAGCATAATAGCACCTCACTTCTCTTGGTGCAATGATTAGTGTTTAGAGTTACTCTTTTGAACGGTATTGTGCTCTCTGGTTCTTTTTGCCAAATCTTTTTACTGATATAAGTGATGTCATTTAGACACAGCTTTATATAATATGAGGTTGTCTTTTCCTTGTGAAACAAAAATAGAGTTTAAATGACAAATTAAAAAAGATGAAATAAGTATGATGTGATGTAATGTTTAGGTGGGAGTAATTTGGAAAACAATTCTGTAGTAGTTTGATTACTTAAGGTTATGGGATGGATATACTTTAACTTTTTCTAGATTTGAATTTATATTTTTTAAATAAAAATATATGTTTTTTTAATCATTAGATCTATTTAAGCATATACATATAAAATATAAATTATTGTAGTAATATATATGTGTATATGATAAAATTGATATATTATTATTTTTATATTAAAATTTAATGATAGAATATTTTTAATTAAAAAAAAGATAATGGTGAAATTAACTCTTACTCATTTTTAAAGGTTTATGATGATTATGGTGGTGGTGACTAAACCTCCATTGATACCAAATCAAATTTATTTTATTTGAATCTTAAAAATGCAAAGAAATATTTATTTGGTTTAGATTTTTAGTTAAACTAAATATTCTTAAATCATTAGAATTTTGATAAATTAAAAAAATGAGAAAAAGCATATATTGAAAAGATATGGCTAAAATCACATGTCCATCTTTACCAAAGTTAAAGAATTTTTTAAAATATAACCATAATATTAATATTTCCTTAAAATTTAAAGTAATAAATTTCAAAAATTGTTTTAGGTGTCTTTATATTGAATTGATATCCTTGTGAACTATACAACAAGTTTAAAGAGCTAAGATATTAATGCTTCCTAGAAGAGCTAATTAACTTGATTATTACTTTTGACTTTATGTTGAAGTATCACTCTTGTGAATTACATGAAAAGTTTGCAAGGAACATATTCCTTTTCTTTTAAGATTAATTTTTAATATTTAAATAAATTAATAAAATATATAATTATTATTGTTTTTTAATAGTTGATTTTATTAATTTTATTTTAAATATAAAATTTATGAGTTGAAAAACTTAATTAATGGGGAGGGGTTTATGGTTCAACTAAGGTTTCTAGAATGGACGAGGAAGAGGTAGATTATTTAGTGGATCCATTTAAATGATGCTCCACCTTCACTACCACACTTGTAATGTTTGGCCTATAAGGTGGTAACATATTGGTTATTGGTAGACATGGAGCTTTTCTTAGGGTGTTGTTCATCACTATTGGATATTTCAATATGTTAGATGACACTTAGCAATTAGACATCTAAGTATTCATATTGTGTTCAAGAGAGGTATTGGAAGTGTGGTGTGAGTGTGCTCATGCTCAAATGGTGGACATTATCCTTTGGTGTTGGGACTAAGAAATTTGACATAATCCCAACATGGTAAGGTTATCAAGTCTCCGTTTGGTCTTCTAGTAATAATATTTTTTGTGGTATTGGAAATTCCCTTGGGTTATTTCTTGAAGTGGACCTCACCTTCAAAAGCATTGATTTGATGGCTCTAGTACATATACTGGGTAGGATGGACTTAACAAAAGGTCTATTGGATAGAAATATGTTGAGAAGGGGTAATTTGGTTGTTAAACAATCCATTGATTATGAAGGAGCTCCATTTCAATGTGTGTCGTGTCATTGTTATGGTCATCTCGCACATAATTGCAATCTCCCCCAGTGGAAAATATCCTAGGTGTGTTGATCTACATTGTGAAAGGAACAAAATGGAAAATAGGAAAGTAAATGCAGAAAAACAAAGTAAACAAAATAATTTGGCATGAAATTAACTCTTCATTGAATGAAACAAAAAAATGCATAGATCTACACCATGAATGGATGATCTCCTTTATGAATGAGAGGACCATATATATAGTACTTATGGGGTGCCTCATAGGAGTCATGTCTTTTCATTATTTCATCGTTATTTGCTTTAATTGTTCAAATACCATGGGTTACAAAAAACCATGGTTGAATACCATGGTTTGCAAAGAACGAGCATATGGATTTTCTCCACTCTATTATTATTAGTGTTGTTGTTGTTGGTTTTATTGTTATTGTTATTATTCTCCCACCAAATACCATGCCAGTGTATTCCATGGTTTACCAAAACCATGGTCTCCATGGGATCGTATATTCCCAATGGTAAAAATAAACCATTACAATGGTGATTCAGTGAAAGAGGTGGGTGGCCACTGGTTTTCACTTGACAGGGCCTCCCTCCTTAGGAAGAGATGGTCCCCATTGCGTCAAGTTCCCTCATAAGATGGGGAAACTTCTGTTGAATTTTCTTTCTTGGTGAGGCACTTGCCTTGGTGAAGAAGTTACCTTTTTTTGATGACTTGTTGGTGGGTTCCTTCCATTTGTGTATCCATGATTCAATCAATTGTGGCCTACACAAGGAAATCAAATTTGAGCCTTGTAGGGGCCAAGTGCTCATCTACCTCTGAGGTGTCCAGTAGAGGCAAAAAATATAGGCAAGGAGCTCCAAATTCAAGACAGGATGTAGGCCAAAGAATGGGGGAATACTTAATTCAAAAGCATTCTCTTGTACAACCTTAGTGATGGTGTAAGGCCCATATCTAAGTGGTTGAAGCTTTCGATGGGTTCTTGCAAGGCACCTTTTCTACAAATGTAACCATAACTTATCACCAGTTGAAACTTGTTGGAACCCGATGTTGGTCACATCATCATTTGTACTTGGCATAGGATTTTTGGAAGATTCCATGGACATGTTAGTAGATGTGCATAATCCTTTCAACAAATTTGGCTACACAATTTGCCTCAGTCTAACACTTATGTCCTCGTTATCCAGAGGGGAGCATCTGTAGATTGGACCATTGGGTAAGGTAGCATTGAGAACCAAGTCAATGGAATTATTGGCATGGAAATGCAGAGGCACCCTTGTAGGTGAATCCAAAATATCATGCTCATATACCATAGTTTTTACCTTCTTCTGTGGTATAGAAAGGTCTTGGGTGGGGGTTGTAGTGACTTTATGTTCACATTCTAATTATATCAGGAAGAGGATAAACTTTATGGTCTAAGAGATTACTTTATGGAACTATTTTTCTGAGATCAATGAAATGGCAGTAGTCATAACTACCTCTAAAACCCTATAAAGTTGACCTTTCAAAGTAATAATGACATTGCGGAACTAACACTCATAAAAAGTGTGGCGTTTCCAAATATATGCTTGTCCTAAAATAACATCACAGAATTCGATTGGAGAAACATCACACATTACCTCAGCTCTGAAGGGCTTGATGTCGTAGGATAGGAAGCACTAGTAGCTAATGTAAATGTCTCATGCTCGGATCAGCCATCCGATGGTGTGCATTTGGGAGTGTCGTGTTTTCTGGAACTTCATTCTTTTGATGACCTTAGTTAAGATTGGTTTATTTTGGTTCTTGCAATCAACAATGAAATGCAGTGGGGTCCCATTTATCCACATCTATGAATGGAAGAGGAATACACCCTCCTCAAGCTCCTATGGTTCTTCTGGTTGGATTGTTGTGGCCATGATGGTAGTAGTGGGTTCTACATCGATGATCCATTTCCCTTTATTGTGCTCTGAATCAGAGTTTGAGCAAAATTTTGATTCTTTTTCTTTGAACTCGACCAATATTGATTAATTCGAATGGCATTCATCAGTCTTGTGCTAGGGGATTTTGTGGAACTCACACCGCTTTTTGGTGTCCTTATTTGACTTCCAATCACCTTTCTTATCCGACAAATTGGACTGATTTTATTGAGATGGAATCTCCATGCTTTGTTATGTGAGTTAGGGTTGCCTTTTCCATGATTTTTCTATGGCATATTTGCAAATCTGAACTCCTGCTTACTCTGTTACTTAAATTTCTACTCGATTTTATCTACAAGTCGATAAGCATCCCCATTGAGGATGTCCAAGAAAACCATATATGTTTGAATTTACCTAGGTATACCATTGTGGTACTTCAAAAATGGGTGTCACACGAAGTCTTTAATACCTATATTTGAGTGCAATGTGTGAAAGATGTTGGTGTACTCCGACAGTGTTTGGTATCTCTCCTACCGCAAAGTCATCCATCTCGTGTATTGGTCATCATAGTTTCTGACAAGGTAGAACTCATCCTTTAGGGAATCAATAAAGGCTACCTATGTGGGTTCTCTCCCAAATGTATATGCATCCATGGTGTACCCCTCCCAGTAACCTTCCCACCAAGCTCTAACGTGGGAAATGGATTTAAGGAGTGCGAAGGTGATCTTTTCAATGTTGGTTGGAAAATTTTTGGATAAAATAATAACCTTCTGGTAGATTCAACCATTTTTCTAGAGCATGTGCATCTATCTAACCGTCAAATAATGGATTATCAAAATTGCCTTGTACCTTGAAGGGTGTCACACCTTCAAAATGGTTGCTTGACAAATATGCCTCGGTCATAGTCGATAGTTGTCGTAGGATATAAGAGAATTTTTCCATAATATTGTTTATTTGTCGCAAGAGGGATTCCTTGAGAAACATCTTGAAAGGAGAGCCTAATCTGTCATATCTATTTTCTTTCACCATGGGATTTTGCTTAGGCTAGCAAGAGCGATCATCGATCCTTAAGAAAAACTAGTTGAGACCCAACTCTTTATACATTGACCTCATCCGGGTCATGCACTGTTAATAACTAGGAGTAGACTTCTCTGATACTATTGATCCAGATTTTGAAAGGAACAAAATGGAAAATAGGAAAGTAGGTGTGGAAAAATAAAGTAAAGAGAATAATATGGCACGAAATTAGCTCTTTATTGAGTGAATGAAAAAATCAATAAACCTACACCATGAATGGATTATCTCCTTTATAAATGAGAGGCATAAGAGTCATGTTTTTTCATTATTTCATTTTTATTTGTTTTAATTTTTTAAGTACTATGGGTTATAAAAAACCATGGGTGAATACCATGGTTTGCAAAAAACTGTGCATATGGATTTTCTCCACTCTATTATTATTATTATTATTATTCTCCCAACAAATATCATGGGTGTATACCACGGTTTACCAAAACGATGGGCTCGTACATTTCCAATGATTAAAATAAATAAATATCGTGGTGATTCGGTGAAGGAGGTGGGTGGACACCTATTTTTGCTTGGATGATGTGTAAATACAAGGGTAAGGAACGTGTGAGGGAGGAGGTCCAAGACATCCCTCCATAGGAAGTTACTATTGGTGTATATATCAATCATGTGGGAAATACTTTGACCTTACCTGAGGAGGTGATTGATAAAGGAGACAATACCGTGAATGTTTCCCTAGTCATTGCTCAAGAATAGATGTTGTGCACTTCTACATTTTTTTTCCTCCGGGGGTAACATCTTATAACAGTACTATGGATTGAGATATACATACCTCTTATATAAATTCCACAACTCTTTTGGTAGATTATCCTTCTTTGTGTTTTGATAATTGTGAGTATTGGGTTGCAAGGAGGGAGGGTTGAATGTTGGGGATTTCTTAAAAAAACCTCTATAGTATCATAGAACATCAACCACCCATTCTAAACCTCGTGCCTAAATCCTTAGTTAGGATTACCTTTGATTTTTATTCCTCTTACAAGACAATAATTTTGGATGATGATAGCGATACCTCTAAACTTTCCCTTGAGACCAAAAAATAGGACTGTAACCATTATTATTTGAAAACTAGGAAAAAACGGGGATCTTGTTTTGTCAGAGGGATTAAGGGAGGTTTAAGTATTTTTGAAGATAAAGGATTTGAAGGAAATCCTAAAGGCATAAGAAAGTATGTCCATTATTAAAAACAAGCTTATAGTAATATTTCATAAGGTAAATAATTAACTTTAGGATTCTTAGAGGAGAAAATACCCCTATGGAGGGTACCAAATGATTGTTATAACCATGAATTATCAATTTCTATATAGACTATAAAAATATGGTTGTAAAAATGGTTATTGTTGTACATAACCCTAATATATAAATACTTCAAGGAACTAAGACAACAGAAAAGAAAAAACTCACAAAATTGGATAAATTCATGGGGGATTGAGATTTTTCTTTTGTTGACTTAAGGTAAAGGTTTGGGGAATTCTAACGAGGTGGAAAAAATATATATTTTGATTGCACTAAGTCTTGGTATTTCTCGTCAAGTCTATGGATTACAATGTATTCCTATGATTTGGAAAAAAATTCAACGTGTTAAATATTTATGGGTTGTACACCAACAAAGTTTCTTATTTGGAGAAAAAAATTTATTGGGGGTTGTTAAAACATAGGTACCACATTATAGGTCATGATTTGAAATTTTCCTCAGAAGCCTAAGATATCTGATAGTGGGGAGCTCAAGTGAACTCACTTTCAAACTACTTTGTGAGAAAATTTGAGGACTCGAGTTTTATATATGTAGCTTATCCTAAACTTTCCCCTACTTTGAGGATTATGAGGTCTAGCTATGAAATAATTGCTAAAATAATTGACATAATTCTTATGTCGGAGCTCTGGTTGGATGGAATTTGTTGTTTAGATAATGGGCCTCAAATGGGGGAGATTCTAATCATAGTTTCACTCTACATGAGCTGATTCTATTGGAGAGAAAACCGCCAATCCCTTTTAAACTCAATCTCAAGTGGATAAAAGGTGACAATTACATTGAGAGGATAAAAGACACTTGGGTTGCATATGGTAGGGGTTTAAGGGAGTCAACAACTACATAGTTTTAACAAAATTTAAAGATAGCAAAACAAGTCTATATTGATTGGTCTAGGAAAGGACGAGACGATACTTCAAGAGGTGGAGAAAAACTAAAAACTTTGTATGATAGCGTGGGATTTGGTTATGTTGACGATAATGCTAAGGTATAGGTGAATACCTTGGAAGAAAGAAAAGGAAAACTTTTAATTGACAAAGAAACAGAGTGAGACTAAAAAGTAGAGCTCTTTGGTTACAAGACGGGGATAAACACACAAAGTTTTCCACCACTATGTAATTTCCAAGCAAAACATAATGATAATAAATGGATTCAAACATGAGCGAATGCTTATAAGAATCAATACCTATAAGTGAAATTTTACAATAAATGAAGGTTAGATAAAAACATATATGACAATGCAAGCAATAAAAGTCAAATGAAATAAAAATAAATAAAAGAGAGGATAAATATTAATAAAATAAATGTAGAAGAGAAATGAAAATAGGAGAGAAAAAGAGAGAGGAATATGAAATGAAACATCAATCTATTTGCCTTCCAACTACCCCCCATCTCTCTTATATCTTCTTTTAACTTTACTCTAAAGGGATTTTTGCTTATTAGTTAACCAAAGAGAAGAAGGTGCATACAAGGCCATGAGTTTCATCGTAACCAAATATTTTTGAAATAGAGAACTGGCCAATCATTCAAACCTGGTTTTCCCATTTGGGTCTCCAAGGTAAAATATATGTGTCCATTATGTGTTTGATTCTATGTACAATGAGAAGCCATTACCATACATTGTGTATGCACTACCCGAAAGGATGCATGTAGGTCTTCTTAAACCTTAGAGGACATATGCAATCTCCAAAGAATCACCAATACCACAAGTAGGTTGTACAAGCCATATACAACATAGAATTGGATTGTATTATGTCCCTTAGGGTCGTACGATTGTATATATGACTAGGGTGCATCTCTTTCATCCCTAAGGCATTTAGATTGGTGGTTGGATGTGTGAACTGGGGTTAGTGAATTATACATTGGGTTTATAGTTAAGATTATTTAATGAATTCATAGCTTGTTGCAATCAGCCCCTTTTCCATCTTCATTGGCATCTTCTTTTTCAATTTTTAGAGGGTAAGTAGTTGAGAAATGCTAGGCATTGTGATTTTTTCTTACTCCTTTCCCTCATGTAGTTGACTCTCTCTCTCTCTCATTTAGATTGGTGGGTGGATGTGTGAACTGGGGTTAGTGAATTATACACTGGGTTTATAGTTAAGATTATTTAATGAAATCATAGCTTGTTGCAATCAACCCCTTTTCCATCTTCATTGGCATCTTCTTTTTCAATTTTTAGAGGGTAAGTAGTTGAGAAATGCTAGGCATTGTGATTTTTTCTTACTCCTTTCCCTCATGTAGTTGAATCTCTCTCTCTCTCTCTCTCTCTATAACAAATCTCCCTCATATGTTAAGTGGCATACTCTCTTATATGTTTAAGGACTGGTCATTTCGTATATTGGACCCTCCTATGCATCAAGATTTTGAATTTATTAAACTACTCACTAATTCATCAAGGACATTATTTATACCATTCATTGTAAAAGGTCTCTCTCTCTCTCTCTCTCTCTCTCTCTAACAAATCTCCCTCATGTTATACTCTCTTATATGTTTAAGGAGTGGTCATTTCATATATTGGACCCTCCTATGCATCAAGATTTTGAATTTATTAAACTACTCACTAATTCATCAAGGAGATTATTTATACCATTCATTGTAAAAGGACAACGAATAAAATTTTAGGATAATTGTGTTTGTCAGTTATAATTTGCAAACACATAAAGTAAACTATTTTAAACTCAAACGACGTGGTTACTCGTTATATAAATCCTTAGAATTGTTTCAACACTACATCCAAGGCCACAAATTTAAGGTCTTTGTGCCTATATCTATCTTAGTCATTACTTTGAACCAAATCGAGCTGCATAGAAAATGGTCCAAATGGATCATACGCATGCAATAATATGTCCTAGACATTAAACCAACCAAAACTAGAAGGAGAACATGTTTGATTGAATTATTATCTAAATATTATGCCTTAGTCATAGTTGAACCAAATCAAACCGAAAACATTGTTTTAAAACTAGGAACCGGTAGTTGAACCGGTCGAGGGTCAATTCAAGCTAGAATAGGAACCGACAATGAAATGGAGCGGTTTGATTTCAATGACTTAGACTAGTCAAAAATACATAAAAATCTATAATTTTAATGAAAATTCTAGTTTAATGTGTAGTATGGTATATTTTCATTCACATTATCCACTTCTAATCATTACTATACATGGATATACTCATTATTTATTTCATCTGAGGCTTTGTGCCAATTTCCATGCTTCATAATTACTAGTTCTACTTCTTACCGGGTCAAATCTTGGCTACTTCTGCAAGCATGAGTCTGCGGCAAGTTCTTAGCCTCATCAAAATTAGTTTGAACCATTTGAAGGTACAAGAAGCTACCTATTAATTTGCGTGCATGACATAATGGCCAAAATAGCCAAGGTTTCATAATGCAATTACTCAGTAATCTAATTGCTTGTTCTACCACTTTAACCTACACCCATTAAGGTAATGAGAATAGGCTCTAACAATTTGCATTGGATGTGGCTCTGAAATAGGTGACTAAATAAATGTACTATATCCAAAACATGCATTCCTTAAATGTGATCATCATGCTAGATATACTGTATAGTTATACAATGGAGGTATCAATTAACATCCTTGATGGTTGCGCCTTGCTAAGAAAGGATTGTTTATGTGCATGTGGCCAAACAAATACATGTTCAAGCATATATGAGCACAATATAACCTTAATAAACAATTATAGGCATGTTGTGTTCCCATTGATCCACATTCTAGGGATAATCTCATACATATAGTAGTCGTCAAAGGATATATTATAGCATTTGAGGCCCTATGAAGATTGGATCTGAGTAATAAGTGAGATTAGTTCAAGGAAATAATTGAGATTGTCATACAAAACTCAACTTTGCTTTATGGGGTGATCAAATAACACCCAATACTACTATGGGCCCAAGTCAATTTCAACACACCCAATACCACTACTTAGAAAATGTTATCTTTCAGCTAAGCCTCTTTTTTCCCTTAATATAAATTATTCATTGTTGGCCCTAGGTAAGTTGACTAGGTGTTGGTCTCTAAGTTTTGGAAAATACAGTCGGAGTGTGAATAGGGATGCCATGGAGCAGGTGTGGAAATGGCAAGCTCCATATTTTTGGATAGTTTTGGGGTAATAAAATGTATTCGCGAGTTAGTTAGAAGGGTTTTCCACTTATGGGTAATGGGAGCAAGGATGTATATGCAACCAATATAGCCTATAAAATGTAAAGGGTTTGGATTTTGGGAGGTGATCTCTAGTGATTTTTTGTTATGTTTTGGTTGGAAGATAAGATAGAGTTGGTCGAAGTAAAGTTTTGAAAAGTCTGTAGTATTGTTTACTGTAATGAAAAATATAAATAAGAGTCGTGAATGTAATGTATTGTTGGTCTGCAAGTTGTGTGTGCATATGTAATGTAATGAGGGTTATGAAGAGATGTATGCAGGATGTGAGCGTAGACCAAAGCATTTGATACACGATTCATGCCAAATGAAGAGCGCTTTCGTGGTTTTTTCCCGTATGGGTTTCCACGTTAAGATTCCTATGTCGAATGGTGTATGCTAATATTGTGCGATGTCTTGTGTTTTACTAGGACTGATGATAATATGTTCCTTTATGCATAAGTAAATGAAATGACAAATGCTTTAATGAGTTAGTGAACATGTTTAAGATTACCGGAGGTTGTAGTATGATGTTTTTTTGTTGCATGTCGAGGATTTTATATGATGGTTTATAAGTCGACTTTGTTGGTTTTCCAGTTGGTTGTTAGCATGGAAAGATCCCTTTTACCACTACAGAAACCTTATGCCTACAGGTTCTATAGCTATCTCAGGTGGGAACTCACTTGTGTAACATGTGTTATCGACGGGTTTAAGCCATGTCGAGTCAGTGCCTTGGGTTTTGTTGGTTGGGTTGGAAGGTTGAACTTGGGTTAGTCGAAGCGAGCCAACAAATGGTTCCATTGTCAAGACTTGGATCATTGTGAAGGGGACATGTTTTGGAACTCGATGAATCCTGATATTCAGGATTGGATAAAACAAAAGGCTCAAGAATTTACACAAGAATAAAGTAAGGGGTCGCTACTTACTCCAGGGAAAGGTTAGAAAGGTATGTTTACTCAAATATCCATGATATTTTCTTTAGTGAATTCCCTATTATATTGTATGAATGGTTGGAAAGACTACCCGTTAGAAGAAATTTTTTCAAGACAAAGAACATAGGGTTGGAATCATCAATTGATCTAACGACTAGAGAGTGTTGATAATACCATCTCCAGAGCTATTGATTTATGGGTCAAAAACATTCTAGAAGGGTATATTACTAAATCGTTGTGGATACTATTAAGTCGTATAGTGAAACTAAGAGAGAGTTTTTCCAAGGTCCTAGAGGCAGATACCTGAAGTATTTAAAACTGTGTATTAAAATGTTGGTATGTGAAAAATGGATTTTATAGACAGAGTCTGATGAGTAAATCATTGTGCGAAAATAACATGGGTAGAGTCGGGAAGAAGGGCTGGAGAAGATGGGAAGAGTGAGCTGAAATGTTCCAAGATGATAGTGAGAATGATGAAGAGGGTGGACACCTAAGGAGTGGAAGATGACTTTGATGAAGTAAAAGGAGAAGGATTGTGATAAGGAGAGAGAGAGAGTTGCAATATGATCGGAAGAGGGGACTACGAGTTGGTGCCATAGCTCGACAAGGAGTCTTGCGATGAGGATGAGGAATATCAGCTTATTTCTGAAGACAAAGAAGAGGTGCGAGATCCATACTAGACCTAATACTACAACATACCTGCTACTCCACGTACATCCCTGGTATCAGAGGTAAGAACTAAAAGTTTTTCAAATTGCTTTCTGTTAAATCAGAGTAATAGTAATAGTCAAGATAGTGGTAAAAAACTTAATACTAGTGGTCCATCTAATTTGGGTTCATTAGTACCCCAAAGACATGGGATTTACGGGGATGAAATGAACTTGCCTATGTTTAATGTAAATGGTTTGGAAGACACTGAGAAACACTGGTTTTTGTGTGAATATATCTGGACTATGCGACAGGTTCAGGATGATGCAGTAAAAAGGGCTCAGATGATCACGACCTTTAGGGGTCTTTCTTTAGATTGGTATATGAAGTTTTATTTGGTTCCTACATGAACCTCTCATAATTCCTTAAATCATATTTGAACTGGGTTGATAGATGAATTCAAGAGGCCTAAATATGTGTTGTAGTGTATTATGGAGTTGAAGGAAATTAAGCAGTCGTCGGGTAAATCTGTTAGGAATTTCGACTAGAGATTTAAAACCCTAATAGATAAGTTAAGTTTTCATATGTCTAATGTTAGACATAAAGAGTGGTTTATTACTACGTTATTACCCTATATTCATGTTACCCTGATGTAGTAGAAGATAGTGTCCCAAATATGTAACACCCTGGTTTTGACCCCGATGCATTAAATATACATGATACATATATTGTAAATAATCATGGTGAGGAGCTAAAGACAAAGGCCCTACCATTGATTTGGTTATGTTATGTTTCGGACTGGAATTGTCACCAATGGTATATTGGGACAGACGACACATATTGAGTTGCGGAATCATGTAACTATGCATTTTAACTAAATAACCCCAACTAGATATGTTCATTGCAACCATATTGAAAAGGGCATGATTTCCTAAGGTTAAGCGGGGGATTGATAAACTTGGATTCTGTGGGAAAAGCCATGTGTCACCACTCTTTTTGCTCACCTTCCCTTGTCTCATCCAACCACCAATTTAATTGTTCTGTTGTTAGTTGGGGCATCTATTTGTTGGCAGCAAAACCACTACGCTCACGCCTGCACTCTCTCCACGACGTGCCTTTTGGGTTGCGGATGGTCTGTCCACTATCCCGATCGTGAGCTGTTTGTTTTCCCCATGCAGAGCAGAGTTAAAAGGGATTACAATCCATTGTGTGGGGGTTCATTCTCCTCTTCCTCACCGACTGTTGGCCCGAGGATCAGTTCTTCCTCTTGTTCACGCAGAAAGTCTATGTTTCGACTCCACCATTGTCGAACTGTGAAATGTTGCCATGGTTTTTCACTGTGGGATGTTTTTCATGGTTTCCTTGGTGATATTTATTCCTCCTGTCTATGTTCAGGATTGATTTCCTGCCCACGTTCCTGTTGTAGTTGTCTAAACATTTCATTATTGAACGTGGATTGTGGTTTTCTTTTGTGTTTTGTTGGCTGAGTTGCCTTTGCGATTTGGGATACTGTGGAATCATTTTGGCCATGATAGGTGTCAGGAAAAATATAACCAATTAATTTACCTTCAATTTAATTATCGACCGGGATACGTATACTTCGAGCTGCTACACTATATGTGAGGGGTAAGACAATTTAAGGCTAAGTTCTTGTGATAATTTTAATCTAATCCACTCAAATTCTATTAATGCCAAAATAATGATATAGCTCACAAGACTATTTATTCATTTGAGCGTCAATTATTAAAGAATGTCAAATCTATTCTATGTAAAGAGTTATTCATGAAACCATACTAATTGCTATTTGCAAACAAAAATTAAAATAAGAGAATTCTATTTTTACCAAGCTAATTATGGGAATCTAAATCAATTTCAATAGACACTAACTCTTCAAGTCTCAAAGTGTAAATGACAAACCTACCTCTAATTCTCCAAAAGAATCAAATAATCAAATAATCAAAACAATCAAATAACTAGCTGGTCCAATCTTAAGAAAATCCTAAACCATGTACCCAAATATTTTGCAAAATAATCAACCGTCAAAACAACTTTTAAGTCCAAAGGTTATAATGCTATCTAATCAGTCTCCAATGCTCGGATCAAAATAAATTATCTAACTAGATTTAAAATCTGCTAAATTAAGAAGATAAAACTACTCCTAATTTTGGTTCTCTTCATGCAAAAATATCTAAAATAATTCCAGCATTCAGATTTGGAATCATTCTATTGCTAACTATGAAATGGAAATGATTGATATAAAGAAAATAGAGCACGCTAGTTTATTTGAAAATGCTTAACTTCAAATGTCAACAAGCTGCAAGTTTCTCCTTAAATTTATCCAAACTCTTCTATATCTTTTAAAAGCAATAAATACTTAATCTCTACACACACAGATCACTGAAACTTGTAAAAATACTCACCTACAGACTCTAGCCAGAGATTTGATAACCTAGGTAATGATTTCTACAACACAATCTATTTACTGGAAGTGAAAAATGAAGAACTTAGACTCAAATAGTTCTAACTAATCTTGCTACTTCATTTACAAACCTAAAACTGAACAAACTTGAATCAATCAAGAAAAACTTAAATCTACAGAGCTAATCTCAAACTAAATACTCTGTCCACACGCACTCAACAACGCATAACAAACAGATCCAATGAAACTCTAGGTATTTTCCAATGTTTTACCAAATCACAAATTGTTTAAATTATGTCTACACATCTATGAAATAATTGATAACCATATATGAAAAGAACAATGTTATGGAAAAATGGTATATTGAAATCCTTATAGTAACAGGAGTAAACAGAACTACGCATATATGAACAAGGGTTGAAGGTGGGCCCTCCCTCCAACACTGTTAAATCTGGAACTGAAGATTAAAGTAAATGCATGATTGAATTAATAGCTTAAAATCAAAGTTTTTACAGTATCTCCCTTGTCTCATCCTTCTAAGGATTTATTTATACATGGATAGATGGATAAGATCCATCCCAAAAATCAAAAATTCGAGCAACCACCCAGAAAACGACCAACACCAAAATATGGAAAAACCACGTCTGTTACGGAAAGGATTTCTCCACATTCATTCAGAAATTCTGAAAATTTCCTTCAAATAGGGGTAAACGGGGCCATTTATGAAGTGGGTTTTGAACCGTTTTGAATAATTCCCCACCGATTGCTCAGAAATTGAGCCCAAAATCAGGTTCTTGAATTAATGATGGGAATCCCATTGCCAAATTGCTTGAGATTAGGGCCACGACTTCTGGAGGGAACAGAGAATTTGAATGATGACTGATAGCTCATAATCCATATTGAAACGACCAGGCATAAAATCCATGCGTAATTTTGGACAAATGAATCCCCCAAATATCTGAACCAATGATACTCTGCTCAGAGAGTGTCGGAACGGGTGTCGGATCAAGCCACCAGAAAAATAAGGTAACTGTGCAAGAAACAAACCTTTGGAAAATAATCAAAGTTTTAATCATAAGTTGAAATCCATCAAAATAATGAATAAAATAACTAAAAAAATAAGAATTTTACCTTGCTTAAAGTTTTGATGCATCCCCTTCAAAATATATAGTTGAGCACAGCATATACAACAAAATGAGATCAAAATCACTGGTTCCTTTATAAATTTGAACTAGAAATTGGATGGTAGATGGACAAAATGGAAGGCCATCAATAGGGCCAAGAACGATTCAGGGGTTTGTTTTCCCCTGTCAAAGCTTTAATTGCTGGTTTGCTACATGAATGCAGTGGTTGGTCTTCGGACTGCATTGGAGTGGTAATGAGGGCCTGATGTGCTTGACAAACCTGGTGTGTTTGGGAACCACACAAACAGAGCTAGAGGGATAGCTTTCTTCTCCACAATCCCTGAATAGCACTGGAAGGGAGATCAGGGTCTGAGGGACTACATTGCAGAGAAAGGACTGATTTCCTTGTGTTGGGTGTGTGTGGGTGTCCTAGAAGCCAGGATGATTCTGGTGTAGGTGTATTTAGCTCTTCAATGAGCTCACCAGCTTAGCATTTAGCCTTTCCCAGCTCCTGGATGACCTGATAAACCCAACTTTGTTGGCTTGGCTATTCTGTTGTTCGCCTGATAAACCCAACTATGTTGGCTTGGCTGAACTGTGTACCCTTGTTGTGTTGTTATCCTTGGCTATGTGTAAGCCTGTTAGTTCCTTATTCCTTGGGGAATCATGCCCGGCTCGGGGGTGGTAGCGTTGCTGAGAGATTAAGGAGCACATAGGCCTATGGTTGGGTGGAACGTTGCAGCGACGTAGCTAGTTGCAAGACAGTTCTCATAAGATAAGTACTCTTGACTAATCTGTTTTGCAATCATATTTAATGTTAATGAATTATGATGTTGGACATGTTAAATGCTAAATTGTATATTAATGAAGGTTGTTTTGCTTCTGCTATGCATATGAACGATTATGCATCGTAGTATGTAGTATGTTCAGGATTTTTGTTTCAACATTTTATGTATGATCATGTTCATGGGGCTAGTTTCACGGATGTTTGGTGTTTAGTAGCGTCCTCTTCGTCGGTCGGAGGGTCGGGGACATTACAGTGTGGTATCAGAGCCCTGGTTGCAGCATGGTCTGTGAAGATGCAGTGACAAAGCTTATGTTGTAGCATTTGGGCCTTAGGGGTCCATGAAAGATCAGTCAATAGAGGAAGGTTGCATACTGCTCTAGAGGAAATGGGTGAATGACAGGAAAATTCACAAAAATTTTCTAAGTGCCAGAATTGTCGGCCCATCAGAGGACTTACTGTGAAGTTCCTCCGACACCGTGGAAGTGTTAGTCTGAAGCTCACCCGTAGCGGAGAGAAATTTCGAAAATTTTTCGAAGTAGTGGAATCATCGGCGATCGACGATGATTAGTTGATCTCATCGCCGATGCCTAAATGATCAAGTTGTTGATGCGATGAAATTTTTTGAGATCACCGGTGTTGCAGATGGCTAGAGGACTATCCTTCTGATGGATAGAGTCCCCGACCATCGATGTCGCAGAGGAAATTCATTCCAATAGCCAACGCAACAAAAAATTTCTGAAAATTTTCTAAGGAACGAGATCATCAGTGATCAGAAAAGAATAGTTGTTGACATCGCCAATGAATAGTTGTTGACATCACTAATGAATAATTGTTGAGATCACCGAGTATTAGTGAAGTGGATTGGCGAACGTTAGTTGAAGGAAGAGCTGATGCAAGAAGAAAATTCAAAAAAATTTCTAAGGCACGAGATCATCGGCCATCAGAAAATGTTAGTGGTATTGGTCGCTGATGAAAACCGGAAGAAGTTAGTGGTTCGTGCACTTGCTGTTGCGGAAGTCTAGTGCACTAATCTTCTGAAGGATACAGATTCTAACTGCCGATGCTGATTAATTTGTGCTTTAGATCATCGATCAGAATTTATTAGTGGATCGGACCGCCAATCGAAAAAGGTTCAACGTTGAGGAACCGCCGTTGCGGTTGCCTAAGGGACTGCCCGTCCGATCAAATAACGGATCCGATCGCCAATGGATAGAAGATGAAGCTGACGATGGTGTATAAGGTCTATGGAGACCGCAGTAGGAGTACCACCTGTAGTTGCGGCTACCTAGTTAACTATCATGCCGATGCCGCAGAGACTAGTCGCTCTGACCACCGATAAAGTTGTGAACCGCGGAAGACACAGAAGGTCTGTTGGTCGTCGCTGCGGAAACCTGGACGACTAGCCATCTGATGGATAGAGCACCCGACCGCTGATGCAGCAGTTAGTCTATTTTATCATCGATGAAGTTCAGAGTGATAGATGATTATGGACTCGATATGACGAACGAAATTAGTTAAGCAGTTCACCGATAAAACTCAGAATAGTAGACCACTGCAGGCCCGATACAACGGAAGGAAATAAACAAACAACTCGTTGATATAGCGGAGAAAATTAGACATTCTAGCCGCTGAAATGCTATAAGGTTAGTGAAGAAAGGAACTGATGAACAGTCCTTGGCATCGCCGATGCGGACCAGAAGTTAGAAGATTTGCCTACTGAAACACCAGAAATTAGTAGGGAAGAGACCCGAGGAAGAGAAGGAAAATCTTGGGTTTTAAAAGTGGAATTGTCTCAGCAAATTCCAACTGTTCCAACAAATTTCAGCAGACTGTCAAAGGATTACAGGGCTGAACATGAGAGAGAGATAAAAATTTGTGTTTTAGCAAAATTGTTGTTTTATGAATTTCCAGAAAAGGAAGGTAAGTAGTTCTGAATTACATTAATGATATGCATCTAACAGTTTGCTACTAACACATTTGCAGAATTATAGACACCTCCAATAGCATTATTCCAGGAAGAACATTGTGGTAAAGAAAGAGGTGGTTCGGTCATGAGAACCCATGATGGATATGATGCTCAAGATTCTTATGAGAATGCAAGAGATGCCATGGGAGAAAACGTCCGTAATGGAAATGATGACATAGAGTCTAATGGAAGGAGATTCCAAGAGACACCATTAGATGTTGCAGGCACCATGAGAAGCTTTATTAAATCCCAGGAAGAGCAGCATCAGTTGAATGCTACCATGTTGTATATTTTGACAGACTTGTAGAGAAAGATAGATTTTGGATGAGGTACATCAAGACCCGAAGGTAGTAAGAGCAGCACTAGGAGGAGGAGAAGGACTTCTAGTGGATCATCTGACTCTGAAGAATCCAATGGAGATACAAGTTCATCTTATCATAAAAGGAAAAGAAGAAGACACCATAGGGATCGCTCTCGGGATGAATTTAAGAAAGCTAAACCTCCTGCCTTTGATGGTGAGGAAAATACTGGATAAGAGGCTGAAGCTTGGCTTCTTGGGATAAAGAAGTACTTCCAAGTGCGGGATTATTCAGGAAACATGAAGGCAAGAGTTGCCATATTCAATCTGAATGGAAGAGCATCCATTTGGTGGGAACACTTTAAGCAAGTAAAGAAGATCAATGAAAGGAGACTGAAGTGGAAATAGTTCAAGAAGTATTTCAGGCAGAAATACCTCTTTGACAGGTATTATGATGACAAGATCAAGGAGTTCCATGAGCTGATATTGGGACAGCAGACCATGGATGAATCTCCAAATAAGTTCTTGGAATTGTTGAGGTATGTTTGGTACATCAGAGATGAAAAAGTGAAGGTCCAATGGTTTCTGAGTGGATTGCCTCAAGCCTACAAAGATAGAATTGAGTTTTATGAACCGAGAACTCTTGAAGAAGCCATAAGGAAGGCTAAGTATTGCTATGAGAAAAGCAAAGGTAAATCTGATTACCATAAGGCATGGAAGGACAAGAAGAATGAGAATTTTGACCAAAGAAACAAAGGTTTCAAACCTTCTAGATTCAGGAATCAGCTGAAGCAGCCATCCCAAGCTGCGAGTAATCCAGTTGGAGTGACAGGTGGAAAGCCTAAAGAGCCACAATAGAATAAAGGTCCACTCAAATGTTGGAAATGTGAAGGACCTCACTTGCGCAGATATTTCCCACTTGAGAATGAAAGTGCAAGGCCATCTTATAACATTTAGGAAGCGGAAACAGTGGGTCAAGTAGCAAGAGCAGTCCCTAGAATTTATGCAGCACTGGAGGATCACCAGGTAGATCATCAGTCAGCTGTGTTTGAAGTTGTAGGTAAGATTGTTGAACAATCTATTTCTATTTTGTTTGACCCTAGTTCTACTCATAGTTATATCACTCCTAGAGTAGTGGAGATTAGTGCTTTTAACAAGGTAAAGCATAGAAAATCTTGGTTAGTTCAGCTAGCCACTGGGACTAAGAGAAAAGTCAGTGAAGTGGTAGAGAAATTTCCATTGGTCATGAATGGATTGACCACTTGTGTAGATATGAATGTTCTACCGCTTGGTTCCTATGATGTTCTCATTGGAATGGATTGGTTAGAAGCTCACCGAGTGAGGCTTGATTGTTATAACAAGAATTTTGAATGCACAGATGAAGAAGGAAACCCAATAGTTGTGAAAGGTATTCCAAAGGTAATTTCAGTAAGGCAGGTTTCAACAATGTAGTTGAAGAAGTTCTGTAGGAAAGGTTGCCAGTTGTATGTAGCTCATATTCTAGAACCAACAGGAAATGAAACTCCTAGATTGGAGGACTATCAGGTGCTACAGGAATTCAAGGATGTGTTTCTTGACGAGATTCTAGGGCTTCCTCCAAAGAGGGACATTGATTTCACAATTGAACTTGTGCCAGGAGCAGCACCAGTGTCTAAGACACCCTACAGGATGAGCACACTGGATATGCTAGAGTTGAAGATGCAACTGCAAGAGTTGTTGGAAAAGAAGTATATTCGGCCGAGTGTGTCTCCTTGGGGAGCACCGGTTCTGTTTGTAAAGAAGAAAGATGGTACACTTAGGTTATGTATTTATTGCAGACAGTTGAACATGGTTACTATGAAGAATAAATATCCTTTGCCTAGGATTGATGACCTCTTTGATCAAATGAGAGGAGCAAAGGTATTTTCCAAAATTGACTTGAGGTATGGTTACCATCAGGTAAGAATTAAGGATGAAGACATTCATAAGACCACCTTCAGGACAAGGTATGGACATTATGAGTTTGTAGTGGTACCATTTGGTCTCACAAATGCACCAGCTACATTTATGTGCCTTATGACAGTGTCTTCAGTAGGTATTTGGACAAGTTTGTTCTTGTTTTCCTTGATGACATTCTTGTTTATTCTAAGAATGAGGAAGAGCATGAAGAGCATTTGANCATCAACTGTATGCAAAACTGAGCAAGTGTGACTTCTACGGAGATAGAGTTCATTATTTGGGTCACATTATCTCAAAAAGAGGGTATATCAGTAGACCCTGAGAAGATTGAATCCATTATGAATTGGCCTACTCCAAGAAATGTGACAGATGCAAGATCTTTTATGGGACTTGCAGGATACTACAGGAGCTTCATTGAGGGATTTTCCAGGGTTGCACATGCCATCACTTCTTTGCAAAAGAAGGGCGTAAAATTTAAATGGACTTCGAAGTGTGAAGAAAGCTTCCAATGGTTGAAGAATCTTCTCACCAGTGCACCGGTATTGAAAGTTGTAGATCCAGAGAAGGATTTTGTGGTATGTATCGATGCATGTTGACAAGGGCTTGGAGGAGTCCTTATGCAGGGCAACCACGTGATATGTTATGAGTGAAGAAAGCTGAAGGAGCATGAGAAGAACTATGCCACTCATGATCTCGAGCTTGCATCCATAGTACATGCTCTCAAGATGTGGATGTCACAACTCCAAATTTTCGCAAAAAATTAAAATTTTCGAGTTAACAACAAATGTTATAACCTATGGTTCTACTAATAGCTAGCAATTAGCCTAAATATCAGTTAAGTAAGTGGTTTCTGAACAGTTTATTTTTTGTAGAAGGATATAAACCTTTTTGTGTGTTAAATGCTTCAGTTTACTGATTAACTCTTTTATGTCAGTAGGTGGAATTTACTTTTAGATCCGGGTCTTACTTAGCATTCGTGCTAACGTGGATGAATACTGTTTCTTACAGGTTATTACAGGTATGATCGATCGAGTATATATTTTTTAAAGATTTATTAATGTCAACAGTATTTTAATTGCAAATTAAAAAAGCTTAGTACAATAAGATGCTAAACACTAGACAGCTGCTGCAAGGTAAATCATTTGATTTTCATCAGTTGTTCAGATAAACAAGCTTAGAAGAAAGTGTAATGTCAGTATAGTATAATTGCGACTTTATCATTAGACTTTTAGTTATGTGTATTTCTTCTTTAGTCTAAGTGTTTAGTAATACTCATAAGCAATTGTTTTACTTGACAATATTTTGCAATATTATCTTGTCTTGCTTGTATAATCATTTGTCCTTAAAAGTTATTTTTATAGGGTACTCATAGCCTATTATCTTATAAATAGTAAGAAATTTTGAATGTAGAAACTAAGACCATTAAACTCTTCCACAAGAGCTTAAGGCTACCCATACCTTGTTCCTAAGTTTAACTCGGGATTCTACTTACTTTTGGAAATGTAAAAGGATCATCCTTGGTCATATCATCAGTTTTTATCTCTTTAATTATATTACTATCCACTAGACAAATGGAATGAACATAAAGCCAAAATGGAAGTACTCCCAAATATTAACAAGTAATGTCGCATAAACTATACGACATATTCTTGTGATAATACTGTTATCTTTTAAAATGTACTACATAGTTTTCGATGCTATGGGAGTTATCAATTCATTTATAATTCTTAATTATGCATAAATGACTTGTTTGATGAGCCAATAATCTACAAAAGTTTGTTATTGTCACATATTCAAATCTAGCCTTAACTTCTTGGCATTATTATAAGATACTTTCTATAAATGTTAGACTTAGAAATTTCCTAAATAAAAAGGGTCTACTATACCCAAGCTCTAAAAATGAATGGTATAACAATGGTTAACTTACCATGCACTTAAATCCCAAACTTCATCGAGTTCAAGTTTGCAAGGAACAACTCTAGGGTCTTAAAAACTTTATTACTAGAGTCGCTACGGTCTTGTAATAGTTAATATGCACTCTAGAAATACTATACTAAAGACTTAACTAAGTCTTAATCTAAAAACTTAACATATACCCTATGCTATCTAACTTATTAAGACCAAGTTAGAAATTAGTTATGCCATCACTCAACTCGTTATGATAATGTATAATATAAAACAATATATGTTAAAGTAGCAAGGGTTTGGCTTAATCCACGTCGGGTTTATACTTATAATTACACATGATTCAAAGCTTGGTCAACGTACACTCTTCTACGTTAATTATTTGGTGATTAGGTGCAAATAATACATAATGCAGATGATTAGAGGTTGGCTCCACATTATTGGGCTGTTGATAATGTTTTTACCCCGCGCTGCAAAAACAAACAAATAAAATATTCTCCATGCAGGAACTATGGATCACAACCCTCGTTGTGGAATAAATTTCAAGCTATGTGGAGCAATCCTGTCCATGTGTTAAGAATATAAAATACTCAGGAAACTTAACCTAAAGCATTGTTATCCCACAGTTTACGCTGCTCCAGGGCTCGTCTTCCATGGCCGTCGATGTTATCCTGGTTATTGCCATTTTAAACCTTGGCTTTGTGCTGTTTCCATTCTCCAATGAATGGTTTTGATTGTTAAACTTCCTCTGTCAGTCGTGGGGTTGTTCTTCTTTTTTTGTTTGCATTCACTACCTGAAACCTTCTCCCCAACATCTGTGTAGTTGGGTGAATCTTCAGTTTCCTTCTCAGCTCTTCGTAGCTTGCTACTATGTGAGGTTTTTAAGAGTTAATAGGTTCTCCACTGTGGCGTTTGTAGGTGACAGTGCTTGCGAAACAACTCACCTTGCTCCCCGTGACAGGTATAAATTACATACACAATCCTTTTATACTCAACAAGTTTTCAATAAAGAAAAAAATATCTTAATATTTTTACACGTAATAAGGTTGCTGACAAGGGTTTGACACTTTGCTAAAGGTGTTCATGGAAGTGCAGCTCGCACAGGGATAAAATACTACCCTTGCGCCAGCCATGGCTCGTGGCTCCATTTTGGGTAAGCCCTGTGGTTTGAAGGATGGGTCCTCTCCTTAAAAATTAGTTGGGGTGGTTGTTGGACTCACCTAGGGTTTGAATACCCTTTATTGTCTTGCCATGAGTTATATTGTGTTGTTTTTAAACTGTTACAGGTTATTATAAACATGTTTTTAAAATCAAACCCTCGACAGGGTGGATGCACTTTGTGTGTGTAATATTTTTAATTGAAGCTTGGCTTCACAGTATGTTTTGGAAGTATACTAGCAAAGATAGATTCACTGCAACATGTGTTTGATTGCTAGCCGTTGAGTTGTACTCTATAAAAAAAATTAGGGTTTATACCCTTTTTGAAAATTTAAGAAGTTAAACTCTGTTTGAGAATTTATCAGGTTTTTATATGTTTAAATTTGAAAGTTGTACTCACAGTCGTGATGAAAATCTTGAGTATTTGATGAAATTCGTCGGTTTAGGGTTTAACCTATAAAACCCTTGTTTGGTTTATTTTACTCTTAAGTTGATAATTATATTGTTTTCTCTATTTTAGTTTATTTTTCCTTAAAGGACTGAGAATGGATTATTTTAATTATCTATGATGATTACAATGTTTACATAAGAAATGATTATTATGTCGGTAATGGTAATGTTTTAGTTTTATTTTTATTTTTAAAAGGGGTTTGAATCCCAGTAATTAGATGCATACCATTTTTAATAGACTCTGCTTCTTTTATAAAAGCCATTGCACCTGTTAGATAATATTTTGAAAAGATATTTACCTGAGTATGACCTAGGTTACTATAGTACTTAGAATTATTCATAATTTATATTTCATTATTTATCATTTATGCTCAATTCATGAGCTAGGGTTTTACTCCCTTTTATTTTTAATAGGATAATGTTTTCCTATGTTATTACCTTGTAATTATTATTACTATATTTATAAATTATTAACCTATAGTTTTTCTCTGTTTTAAGAGTAATAATAATAGTATTTACATTTATAGTACTATTATTTTAGTAGTACATCCATTCTTAAGTTTATGTTAAATTTTGTTTATATAATGGTTATCACTGAAGCAGTATGTAATAATTATGTTAGTTTTTATTTAATTTGTGTCTGTGGATTACTTAGAATACAAAATTGAAGAACCTCCATACTTATCAGTGTTCTTTATATTTACACTGTTCTACAGAATTATAATGTAGTTTACAGTATTTACTTAACTCTAAGTTACTTCCGCCGTTTAACTATTAAGCTCGGTAAGGACTATTGTAATCTTTATCATATTATTTAATTATAGTTCAAATAGATACAGGAAAATTAATTATTACTAAGGGAAAAGCTATCAGTAATATATTTATACCTATTCTTAACATAAACTATTAATATCGAGTTGATAAAACTAATTCTTCTATTTCCAAGTAAAAAGTACAATTTATGTAAATAAAGACTGTGTAGAAAATAATTGATAAAATTCACCTACTGATGTCAGTCAGTACTATAAGTAAAATTCTGTATTAACATGCTATTTGCACAGTCTATTTCTAATGACATGTCTGCAAACAAATTAATAATCTTCTAAAAAGCATCTATCTACTAAAAGGTAACATTTCATTACTCTGAACATGAATATTCAATTCATTATAATCCTATGATACTTTATATACTTAAACAAACTACCTGTGCTAGAGTACGATCTGGATTACTCCAGATGGGGAAAAACACAGGTAGGATTTATCTTTCATCACTGTATAGATTTAGTCTAGAATAACTAAAGGTTTTAACACAACATATCATAAAATCATTCATTTACTGATCATACCTAGAGAATAAATGTAACACAGGAATTTAAAAGATAATGAAACATGTCTTTAAAGCTAGACGACAACAGCAATGGGAGGCCGTTCCTCCCTACCAACTCCTGGAGAGCGCTCAAACAGGGACTTCTCAGGACCCCCGAGCCTATTCTGGTCTGCTTAGCTGGAACTAGGTGGAGCAATTAACAAAGTACCAGTCCTGAGACTCAATACCAACTCTGCATACTGCAGTAAGATCTTTCAACTACAAAGCTACACTAGATCAACTTCCTGTAGTTTACCCCTCAAACACCTTCCTTCCATTTTCCCTTTCCCAATAAATTCCTTGAAGTACATTCACCTGAATGATTCTTCTCTTGGAATGAGCAGCCTCATCTCTCCACATTGGGCATTTTTAATAAGATTGCCTGGGTCTTTTTTGGGTTAGTTATCATTAATTAAGCCACCTGCTCTGATCCCATTTTCTTGGGGGATCATGACCCCAAATGTAGGGAAGTTTCCACCTACAACATAGGAAGTGTTTGGGAATGCTGCCACTTGTCTTTTTGCTCTCCACCTAGTTCCTCCCACCAGTTGACCAGTAACACTCTTTTTAATAGCTCTCCCAGGCTGTTATCTCCACTTTTATTTATAAACAAATTAAATATTCAGAATTACATTCCACATCCTTGACTCTGCTAAGTCATCAGTTTCCAGTTAGCATTAAATTTAACATAATGTTTGGGAATAATATAAAAATAAAATAACATTATTTTACAAAATTGGGGCATGTGACATACACACCCCCTTAAAATATAACATCGTCCTCGATGTTATTTATTTCTCATCCTCCAAAGTCCCCTGGAACAAAATTGAATATGCATCTCACATCTTACTTTCCAATTCCCGGGTGGCTTCTTCAGGACTAAGGTGCTTCCATTGCACCTTCACCTGTCCAATGGTGCAGTTTCGAAGTGTAATTTCCCTCCTCCCAAGGATACAGTCTGGTTCCACCAGGAATTCTCCTTCTGGTTCTACTTGTACAACATTCCAATTAACCACATGAGTAGCATCATGAACATATTTCTTTAAAATGGAAATATGAAAAACATTATGTACTCTTAAGTTAGGTGGCAATGCCAATTGATAGGCTACTTGACCAATCCTAGACAATATTTCAAATGGACCGCAGTAACGAGCTGCCAATTTTGCACAACTCCCCAGTCTTAGAGAGCTTTTCTTGGGCCTTACCTTGATGAACATATGTTCACCTACCTGGAACTCCTTTGGAGTTCTTTTCAAGTCTGCTTGAGTCTTATGCCGATCCTGTGCCACTTTTAAATTTCCCTGCACTTGTTTCACAATTTCCTCCATTTCTTTCAACAATTCTGGACCCAATACCAATCTATCTACTGGATTACTCCAAGAGATAGGAGTATTACATTTTTGTCTGTACAAAATTTGAAAGGGACTGAATCTAGCTGATGCCTGATAATTGTTATTATACGCAAATTCCACTAGATGTAAATAGTCTTCCCACTTACCTGGCTAATCTTTTACATACATTCTCAATAAATCTTCCAGTACCTAGTTTACCTTTCAGTTTGTCCATCTGTTTGAGGATGAAAAGTGTTGGAGCAGGACCCCGCAGCTACAGAAGAAGCTGCTAATTTTGGCGGAAAGAGAGAAGTTTAGCGGAAAAAGGACAGGGCAGAGCTACGACGGT
>LPNX010320543.1:9216-30256 GCA_001517045.1 Pseudotsuga menziesii
GGTGGATCGGGCCGCAACCGGTAAACCATTGTTGTTACTTTGACCTACGGTAGCCGGACCGTAAACCGGACGGATTCCCTATACCAAACAGTCAGCGGGCTAGTTGGGAACGCTGATTGGGGAGAATCCCTTACTGTTGCCGCCTGCGAATTTCCAGGCCTCAACAACTTACAAAGCATAATGAAAAGAAGTTTATTCATGAGGTTTTATATGTACCACATCCGAATGTCAATCTGATCAGTGTAGGCCAATTACTTATGAACAATTATTATCTTCAATTTTATGATACATACTCTGCCAATGATAAACCCCCCTATAGGAGACTCATAGCTAAAGTTGAAATGAACAAGAACATAATATTTCACAAAAGTGCCCACCTTCCACAATCTATATCCCATATTGTCTCTACTCCAGATGAAACCTGGCTATGGCACTGTAGATTTGGTCATCTTCCCTTTAACAGTCTCAATCTCTTGCACAAACAGTCCATGGTCAAGGGGTTACCAGTTATACATGGAAAATCCAACTCCTATTAGGATTGTATCATTGGGAAACATCAAAGGGACAACTTCCCCACATCCACATCTCGAGCCAAAGAACATCTTGAGATAGTTCATACAGACCTTTGTGAACCCATGAAAACACAATCCATAGGAGGTAGCTTTTATTGACATTTATTGATGATTTTAGCATGAAAATATGGGTTTATTTCCTCAAGAACAAATCAGAGAACTTCTCCAGGATCAAAGAGTTCAAGGCCCTAAATGAGAAGCAGTCTGGCAAGTTCATTAAAGTGTTTAGGTCAGATGGTGGAGGTGAATATGATTCACATGAGTTTATAGATTTCTGCAAGCAGCATGGAATCCAGAGATAGTTCACCACCAGGTACACTCCACAACATAATGGAGTTGTTGAATGAAAGAACCAAACCATCATGAACATGGCCCATAGCATGCTTCACAGAAGAATCTATTAGATGAGTATTGGGATGAAGCTATTGCATGTTCAGTCTATTTGCTCAACATAGCACCCACGATGAGTCACGGGGGCTTCGCTGATGGACAATACCCATATCATGTCCGTTCATATTGGGGATTAATTAATTATAAAAAAACCAAAAATTATATTGGGGACATATTAAGGGACGAGGGGGTTATTATATGTGCCTAAAAAAATGCAATATATTAGGGTTTTTACTATCAAACGACGTGGAGAAGTGGCCCAAAAATATCAAACAGACCGTAGAAGTGGCCCAAAAAATAGGAGCGAGGGAGCATTAACAGAGCTCGATGGTAGTTGCAAAGGGGATGAGGTGGGGATGGGGAGCATTGGGGTTTTGAGTCGCAAGCGACATATAGCTACAGAGGTTCAAATATGAATCTAGAATCCATTAGATGCATTGGAAATATTGAACCAACCCTTACCATTTCTCTCTTTCTATTAATCCAACACCAACAACAGATCCAGTGAAGGAAAGATCAGGGAGTTAAGGCAAGGCATCCCACTTGGTGGATACTGAGAGAATTGATTTGTATTACCTTTATTCATCCTACTGGATTCATTGAAGTGCCACAGGAAGAAAGGAATGAACAACCTGTATTGGAAGGAAGGAGAGCATCTACACTACTTCCTTAGAGAAAGCCTCTGTTTCTCATACATGGTAAAGCAACGAAGTTAACGACTATCGAACCAAACTATAGTTACTACATCTTCTGGTATGTTACTGAATGATCTTTCTTATTTCATGTAATAAGTGGGAATTTGGGTGTAACTTTGTCGTTTCCAGTAGTTGACTCCTCGATATATAGTTAAGATCCTCCAATTACAGGTCTATATGATGTATAGTATAAAGCTCGCATTTCTCCCGAATGAGGCAAAGAAAGAAGGGTGAGCGGTGGACAAATTATCAGTAATAAACACAAAGTTTGCATAATAACCATCATCCCATCCTGTAACATCAAATTCATAGGTTCAAATCCTAGCCGTGGAGGTGAGTGGAGGTGAGTGGAGGTGATCTTATTTTTACCCAAAAGAACCACCAAGAGAAAATGCAGGGGCAAGGGTGGGAAGAGCACCACCCACAGAGACATAGGCAGCTGATTGAGTGAAAGAAATAGTAAAAAATCCTATTGATAACCCCTCAGAATAAGGAATAACAAAGGGTTATGGTTCATTCGTCGGGTGTGTTTAATGGTTTAAGGGTTTAGATTATGTGTCCCATAGTCATTGAATTCCAATGTCAAAATATTCTTATCATATGCATTTTACAGTTTCGAAACATGCCTTTCATTTTGTCTAATAATTCTATACTTGTAAGTCAGCATCATCCATACTGTATATCACTACAGACAGTTGTTATTTCATCACTTTCATTTTTGTAGATATTACACTTGGAGGAACCTTTGTCCCAGCTAAAAGTTATCCATGTTGCTAGAACAAAAGGAAAGGAAATTTTGTTTATCATTAGTTGTTTCCACTCTTCAGATGCAAAGAACAAAGAACATAACTATCCATCTCAGGTTACATTCAAACTTTATTTATCTTGCTTTATAGCAGAGGCCTTGCTTTAGATATTTTTATCTTGTGTAGTACAATGCATTCAATACATGTTACACATGGTCTATTTACTCTCGTCCTGATCTCATTACCGAAGCTTTCATAGCAGTTGTCCTGGAGTCTAGCATTGACCAAGCCCCCCTCTATGTAGTAGTGTTTCTTTGTTTTTCATTACTGAAGCCTTCATAGCATGCAAAATTGCACTCAACTTATAAATCCCTAATTACGAGTGCAACCATAGAGGGAACTTAGAAGGGTTACCCATTGTCATTTCATTGCTTCTTCTCTCTTTTGAGTTTGGATCTCCCTCGACATAAGGGGAATACCATGAAGGCTAGGATTGCTATATATGCGCTTGAAGCTCTATGTTAATCTCAGATTTAGTAAAACATGAATAATTTATGTTATATATTTTGGTGCTTAAGCTTTTTGTAGCATCTTTTCTTCATGCTACTGCTCACCCCTATAACATTGGTACTTTTGGAGGATCAGTTTGTTTATCTCATTGTTCTAGTTATCCTCTTGATGCGTACTGAGACATAGACCCACTGTGTATTTTTTTCGTGGCTATGTTCTATATTTGTATCTACTTGATGGATCTACAGTGTACTTTATTTGGCAGCCATGCTTGTCTCTGTGTTAATATCAGATTTAGTAAAACATGAATAATTTATGTTATATATTTTGGCGGTCGAAAGAGTATACTAGTTCCAAACATCCAATTAGGGAAAATGGATTCTAAAGGTATTAAGAGGGTTCAATTTAAATTAGATAAGGAGTTATGATGGTGTTGTTATAACATGCTAATATCAACCTATGATGGCAATTTTTAGATTGTATAAAATACGACTTTATTGATTGACCAATCCAAGCCTTGAGCTTTGATTGACCACTTTCAATGGCATTGACAAAGCCCACCTCCTTTCTCGCAAGTATTATATGGAACATATGGATCTATCTATTGATATTGGGATGAATAAGTATTATAACTACAATCTCCATGAGAACTACATAAAAATGAGTGAAATACGCTTCTTATGTTCATTGGTTTAAAAAAACTCTAAAAATACAAATATTCTTATTGTATATAAAGTTGCAGGGTGATAGCTCAATGGTAGAGCATCTGCATTTTATAATGCAGAAGATTGGTGGTTTGATTCCATCTCTTGTTTTGATCACCTCTTGATCTTCTGCAGGTTCGTTGAAGCTGACTCTTCAGCTTTGGGAGGGCTATTTGAATAAGCTAATAACAATACATTTTGTTTCAAGGTGTTTCATCCCGATAGTAAGATTTCTTCGTCCTTCTTAGAGATTTGAATTGAAAGTGCATACCTTGCTTTCTAGATCTTTGTTTTATTAATGAACTAATATGCATGTGTAAATTTGATTTTTTTTCATTTATTTATGGATGCACTCACCTCATTTCGTAGCCATGTTATATCCGAATTTTTGAAAAAATTGTTATAATTTTATTCATTTCTTAACATGTTCCTAACCAACTAAAAGGTACACATGGATGGAAATGCATATGGATCCAAGTGATCTTGTGGACTTTGCAATTTTTATTGGTGAAGAGAATTGTGCCCTTGGCATAGTCCAGTGTACAAAAGGTTGTACATATGCTAATATCCATGGTGAAATTGTGGACGATGAAATCATTGATTGTCCTTTTGATTTTATTGTCCCAATTGGAATTCCTTTGAATACAAAGCAAGAGCAAAAAAGGAAACCTACAACAACAAATGTAGGCATTAAGAGGAAAGTAGGGATGTTGGGTGTCGAAACATTGCAATCATAGGTAATGGAAGGAACACCAATCTCTGAAAACATTGAAGGGGATTTGGAGGAACCTATGCATAAACAACCAAGAGTTGATTATTTGTCTGAGTCAGTGGAACAAGTTGTAGCGATTAATCCTACTATATTGGCATATTGGGAACATAAAGTGAATAGTTTAATGGAAGAGCTTGTCAAGGAGAAGCTAACACTCAAGATATATTCAGAAAATGGAAAACCTAATATAAATATCCATTGTGAAATTTGTGGAATTGATTATGGAACAGGGGAAGTATCCTCGGCAGTGCAAATAGTCTGTAACTTAAAAAAAAATCATATGAAAATAGGGTCCCATCAACATCACATTTCAATGTTGTGAATTGATGAAATTCCTTCATGTAGCAGACAAAAGTAGACAACAATGGCTAGCAATCAACTTGAGATTGATCAAGCAATTAAAATTCTACACGATTTCAACCAAACACAAGAGCCTAATTTGTTCAAGGTGGTGGAAGCAACACTTGCAAACTATGAGGACAAGAAAAAAGTAAAAGTGGAATGTACATGATGCAATAGATGGTTCTCTTTTGTGCCGACAAGTGGTAACATTTTCAGTTCTCTAAATGAACACATGAAATCAAAGAAGCACACTACTACTACCGATGAGGCTTCATATGATACAATTGTGTTGAGGAGTGGAACAGTTGGGAGACTGAAGAAGCCTACCAATGATAAGTCCCAACAAAGTTTGACTAATTTCTTTATCCCATGACTACCACCAACATTACATGGGGTTTCTACAAGTTCACAGGATTCTAGTTTAGGTGCGTTAATTACCCTAGTTATAATTTAATTTGAATTTGAATTTGCACATTACTTTATTTGTTATTACTTGTTAGTAGCACTTAGTAGATCATTTTCAAATGTGTTTTTTCATCTTATTCAAGGAAAATTTCCTCCCTCGATATTACTATGTTGGGGGTACTGGGATCCCTATCTTGATAGAAGAAGGAAGAGATTGGACACAAAGGTTCTAATGGATGACCAACGTGGTGGAAAATTGTGGGCCATAGAGAAACATACCAAGATAACACTATGTTATTATGGTACTGAATGTTGTATTAATGACACATACAGACATGTTCATTGCAAGAGGGTTTATGAAACAGGAATCCCTTTTGATTCATTGACATGCAATATTTTTTGTATTTTGATACCTAATTGTGATGAATTTTGGATGTGTTTATATCATGAATCAAGGAGCTACATCAAAAGACATGGGAGAGATACAAGGAAAGGGAGAAGGTCAATGGACCATTTGACTCAAGATGAACTCAAAATTGTTGCAAGAGACACAAATTCTACATAGATTAACAATGCGATCTCTTTGGTGGGAGAGGACAAAGGTTGCTACACTGTCTATTAGAACGAGGTCTCTAAGGGAAAATTTGTTTGAATCTGCAGGAAGGAAGCATGTGTTCAGGTTTTGCAAGGATGTGTGTGAGGCTCATAAGCAAGGAAAATTACAAGGTAGAGATGCAGTTTGCGAATTTGTTCAAGATATATTTCACAACCTAGTTCGTTCAAAGTCAGGGAGAAGGTATAGTGGATCCAATAAATCCATTTATGAGATGATTAAGTTTTGGGGAGGTCCTATATTACATAGATTTATTAGCTTGAATCTATATGGCCCTTCGATATCTACGACTTTAAGGCAAGTTAGAAATATTCTGACATGTATCGTAGGGGAAGACGAGTACATTTTTGAGGCAATCGAAATTTTTTTATGCTTCCTATAAATCCAAACATGGTATAGACTCGACCAATTCTCATATGCCTTGCTGAAGATGAAATTGTTGTGAAAAAATATGTCAACGGGGTAGCAAAAAATTATACATTGGTGGGTTTTTGTGGTAAGAAAGAAGAACATAAGTTCCAATCACATTTCTTGGTGACAGTTGGTAAGGGCGTTGTAGGCTATGAGATTATCACATATACCTTCAAGAATTGTGTGATTGGCCATTATGCACGTGTTATTATTTCAAATCCTTTACATGAGAAGATTCATCATTTGGTTGTGGTTGTTCATCCAACATGCAATATGTTTGATGCAAATTTTGTCCATCGACAATGGGAAAAATTAGAAGACCTATGGAAGAAACATGTTGAACATTTTTTACGACCTATTATTGGCCATTCCTCGGATGTGGATAGTAGCGAAAGAATGCTTATGTTGAAGGATTATTACTCAACAATAGGCATTAGATATCAAATTACTTGGGAAGGGTGGAGGCTAACTGGGTTGTATGATGGCTTTAAATTAATAGGACTTCATGACTAAGATTACACTGACAATGGAAAAAATTTAATGAATCCTTTGTTTAGTGGTCGATGAGATTTTATTGTTGGAAAAGAGTTGATTAGTTTTAACCATGTAAGAATGATTTATAAAATTTTTAAAGTGGATGACCACAAGCTTAAAATTGAGGATATAGAGAGGGTTGATCGCCAAAACTAGGGTTCAGCACAATGCATTGCTTCAAGGCATGTCAAGAGGTACTTGAAGGAAATGAGAAGTAAAAGTGGTAGGACAGAGAGGACATCGGGTACAGAGACTTATCTAGCAATCGTTGCTGACTATATTGATAATTTTTTGTCTCCCAGTTTGAATTTTTGGGAAAGAGTGCAAAATTCTTCAAGAGACCATCATTTCTTCACGTTATGGCTATGCTGGGTCAGAGAACAAGAAAATACTAATGTCAACATTAATTTCATTAGCAGAAAGGCATATCAAGATATGGAAATTTCTTTCCACTTTGCGGTTTTTTTATGAGATTATTTCGTGATCAATACTCTTAACTTGCCATGTGCATTGCACATGACTGGTTCGGATGTATGTAAGAAATTTTTTAGCAAAGTTAGTGGCATGGTTGGAGTAGAGAGGGAATATGATTTCACTAACTTACTTCATGCTATTGGAACCCTTAATAGAGTTGTTGAAGAAGAATTGAATCCCCAAGGGCTTCATTTCAATAAATCTCATAAGAAACACATAAGTATCTGGAATAAACTGCATCAACAAATAGTAGATTAAGGTGATTTCTTGTCACAATATGATTCAATATCCACAGATAATAAAATTATAGAATCTCTCAAGATAGGATTGGAGGATGCACAGGGAATTTTACTAGTTCTTGGCATGCAACCAGAAAGACACACAGATGATTCTTGGTGGTTTAAATCATGGATAGAGGATCACAATTATCCAACATTTGAAGTTGTGGATGAAGTAGTTGATAATTCTTCATCGGTTCATTCCACATCCATATTCCAATGGTACTCAATGATAGTGAATTGCAAATGATGGAAAGTGAGGGGAGGCATGGGTTGGATGGAAATTTAGATTTCGTTGATGAAAATGTAAACATAAATACCAAACGAGTGGTGGATCTCGATGGCAAGGACATGTACAAATCTTGTTTGGTTAGTCAATTGAATGGAAATACAAAATTATCGAAAGATAGATTGACTAAAGTGAGGAATGGAGTATACTTCAAGCGAGATTAGAGGTCCCCCATAAAGGGTGTTGTAATTGGTTTTGGAATTGGATCAGATTGTGCGGTGTTGTTTGAGAGTGAGTCTATAGCTGTAGCTGAATGTACTAGAAAAAAAGTTGTATCTCAAAGTAAAAATCATGGCATTTCTTGTGGGACTTGGTACATTGGAAGAGTTCAAAGAATAAGAAAGAAGGATGGTAATAGGGTGTTTGATTACCATAATGACATTGATCTATGTGAAAGGAATGAAGGTGTTGAGCTTCAATGTTGTTGGTACAATAGAATAAAGGGGAAACACATGTGCAATTATGATTCGACTCATCATCTATTCATATAAATTGAATTTGTTATAACAACGACAAACCTATCATACAATATCAAGAATGACACACAAATTAGAAGAAAGCGACCACAAAATATATGAGTATCTCATTAAAAATTTAAATAGGTGGAGTTTTCAAAACATTCTAATTTCTCTTATCTTTTCACTACTATCTTATAGATTATTTCATTTGTTGATTTGTTGATTTGTTATTTTATTATTGTTGATTTGTTTGTATCAATTTCATACTCATTTTATACTTGTTGGATTAAGTTGCGGTGAATGGTTCAGATGCCGAATGATTGGGATAACTCAATGTGAAGTTATCAATCATCAATTTTTTCTTTATCCTTTCTTGAAGCATGGTTATTGAGGGTTCTTGAAATTTTGTTGGCCATGCTCATATTAGAGTTTTTAGCATTAACTGTACATGATGCTTCATGCTTCATGTTGTTCATGTTCTTTATGTACCTCTTATTCAATGTATGATAATTAAGGATTGATTTTCTGCCCAATATTTGTGTTGTAAATGTTTAAATTTGGTTTGAGTGGGATTCAAATATATGTTATTCTAGTGGTAGAACTGCTGAAGTAAGTGTTTTTTGAATAATGCAAGCAATGAGAAAACTTGTGACCGGTTTAACGAGAGGATCGGTTCGTTCACCTTTACCTCAATTTCGTTTTATCTGTTGCACCAGTGAGATTGAATGTATATAATTTTCAATACACATGAGTTTGAATAGCAGGTAAAATATAGTAATCTAATGTAGAGCCTAATTTCAAATCGAAACTGGAGCATAGCCACTCTGGCTATTACTACACCGCTGAAAACATGGAATGAGTTGAGTGTGGATCCTTTGATGAAGCAAATCACAAATTTTATGTAAGATATATCATGTGGGTTCAATATTGTTGTTTTGGAAGCGATTTTATCTCTGTTTTTGAAGTTCCCACAGAAGTATTAAACACCGAGTAATTGGCATATTTTTTGTTATTGTATTTAAATGTGTCATCTTTGCTCTCTTTCCTTTGGAGGAGAGTTGATAACTATGTTGTTCGTCGAATGATTTTCCAGAATGAACTTTCTAAGTAATATATTTAGAGAAAAATGGGTATTTGGATATAAGAAATCTATTGTGGACTCTATTCTTATTCTCATATGCGATATCTCAGAGGCAAAAGAAAGTGGCTTGTCTCATCTTTGTAATTCATTGAAGGTTGTGAATTTACTTATATTACTACAAAGGTAAGCTCTATTTACTGCATAAAATATTAGCATTATGTCATCAATTTTATTCATTCATTTCCATTGTTTATACTATATTATTCTATTCCTCCAACTAATAACAGAGTTAGTGTTCTTTTATGCTCCCTAATCGCATCATATCATTAGACCATTTAAGCATGACAACTAAATATGTTGAACTGGTAAGAAGTGTGAAAAATTTGACCTTTAGAGATGGAAATGAATTTAGAGAAATATCATGGAGAGAAATATTGAAATTGCAGTCCATTTATGGATATGTTTTGCACACGTCAATTATAATGCATTATATGAAGCATCAAATATTTCTATTTATGGACCTGCTTGACTTATTGTATTAGATAATTGTGTGGATATTATTGATAAGGTATTTCTATTGTAGATTCTTCATTTTCTTGGTAATTAAGGACCAAATATGACATACCCCATCGTGACCCTAACAAGTATATTAGTTATATATATAATTGAGTTATTCTTAAAAATGCAACAGTTAGAGCAAGTGTTGTGATTCATGAGTTCAACACATTTAAATGTTAGCTCTGGATACTATGGATATTATTTATAAGGTATTTATATTGCAGATTCTTTATTTTCTTGGTAATGAAGGACCAAAGACTGCAGACCCTATCGTAACCCTAGCAAGTATATTCGTTATAATCAAGTTATTCTTGAAAATGCAACAATTAGAGAAAATGTTGTGATTCTTGAGTTCAAAACATTTAAATGTTAACTCTGGCTACTTAGGGTGACAGGTGTGACCAAAGAGACTAATTGAACAGGATGATGTTTTCACCTAAATTTCATATATGAAACCTGCACATGCTTTGGACTTTGTCTCATTCATTTTTCCTTTGTGTCAAGCTACAACACAAGCTATACAATCATTGCATTTGGGTTTTTTTGTCAAGTGCATTGGTAAATGGAATTTTTCTTCAATATTGACTAAGTAATACATCAAATTGTACAAAATCACATTATCATCATCAAACCATCCGAATTTTCATAAATTAAAATCAAGTGATGAAAATACATACCTGTCATTTTGAAATTGTGATTGTTACTATATCATTATTGTTACACCATATTTTTCATTTTGTAGAAATGTTAAGTTAAAGGATAAGTTGGACACATTTTAAAGGAATTGGAAAAATTTCTCTTAGCGCAAGGAGCTATCCTAAAATATTGTAATGTGACCAAGGGCAACAACAAAAATCACTAGCGGATAGTACATGCAGGGTATGCGCGTGATCGTGGGACCTAGATGTGATTTCAAGGAGCGAGCGAATGAAGACGAAAGGTGGAGATATGATCGATATTGGATTGACAGCAGACATGTGATCTAGAGTGCGGAGTAGAACAGGAAATAAAAGGATGAAGCGGTAGCGGATTATTAACCACTCTCGACGTGGCGCAATGTGATGAAATCTGCTGGGAAAGTGGTAAGCAAAAAACCACTATCTAGAGCCTCAAAAATTGTTCTTTTGAAACTTAATATAAAGGGTCTACGGCTAAGTCAAAAGGGATATTTTTTCGTGCTACAAACGAAAAGGTGGATAGGAGGACAACACATGAATTCACGCTCCAGGTTGTAGTCCAAAGATCAACTGTAAGCTTCGCCTCTCACAAGGAAGCTTTAGTACCTTGTTATTCACTGAGTTTACTGTTATGGAAGGGTTTCATTTTCTAGAAATGTTAAGTTAAGGGTTTCCATATTTTTCATTTTGTAGAAATGTTAAGTTAAAGGATAAGTTGGACACATTTTAAAGGAATTGGAAAAATATTGAGGTGTATGTGATTAAGGTTAGATATTTCTCTTAGCAAGGCCTTGAATTTCAAATTTCCCTTGCCCATCAAATAAAAATTCGTTGACAGTTTGTTATTTTCATTCCCTGTCACTTTACGCTATTACAAATTTATAGTGTCAATATTCTATATCAAATTTACTTAATTTTTTGAAGTAAATTTTTTTAAATGTCATATTAAAATTCATTATCGCAACTGCTAAAATCAAGTGATTTGGCTTAGTTATTTGGAAATAGAAAGCTACGGATCTTCCAAATGTCATATTAAAATTCATTATTGCAACTACTAAACTCAAGTGATTTGGCTTAGTTATTTCGAAATAGAAAGCTAAGGATCTTCCCGATCGAACAGGAAGTCGAGAGACCTGTATTCTAGCAGTCATCCAAAACTAGAAAAAATATATCCATTTCTCATTTTATCAAAGGCAAGCGACCCTAAAAAAACCATGGTTTATTGAACCTTCTGTTGAATAAAATAGGCCAAGATACTAATTACCCTAATTCTAACTCAAATTGATGTTTACTTGAAAACAATGAAATCAAACACCTTCAAAATTTTTAAAATAATAAAACATATTAAAATTTAAAAAACACTTAACTCTATACAAAAATCCTTGGACAAAAGCATAAAGAATTAATCTTGAAGTCGACCATATCCTACTTGGTTTCATTTTTCAAATACTTTTAGGATTGGAAATGAGTATGCTCCTTCTTGGTTTCCCAAATGAAGTAACAAAACTAGGATGTTCCCATTTTCTAATATTGAGAGCAATGAATTCGCATGTTGCAAAATGGATTCACGGAATTTGACCTGTGTGAGCACTGGGAAACCAAGGGTCATATTAAAGGAGTTAACCAGATTATTTATCCCAGAGATTTCAAAGAATGTGTACTCGAGCTGTCATCCTTCCACATAACGTGTCTGATTTAGTGAACATGACTGTTGAATCATTTTCCAAAACCAACACAACCACCAAGTTACCTACTCAGAAGGCGAAATTAACCAGCCTCCAGCATAACAATGATTGTTGTCGCAGGATCACTGCTTACCATTGGATCTTAATATGCTAAAATCCAACAACAAGTAACGAACCTGCGGCGTCACTCATTTCTCTGTCGCAGACTCGTTAATGGTCACCAACTCAGAACTAAGCCAAAGGGTACTAGTAATTATGATGGGTAATTAAATTCAATGAGCGTCAAATCTATGAGTTTCAATTTTGCATAAATGTCAAACTTGACATGCGGTGTATGCGCGTGGTCATGGGACCCATATATGATGGCAGGGATCGAGATGACATGATTGAATGGTAAAGATGTGGTCGATATTAGATCAATGATTAGCAGGTGATTCGGAGCAAGGAGTAGCGCAAGAGATAAAGGAGATAAGTGGTATCAGATTGTAAACCTCTTGCCACGCGGCGTGATGTGGTGAGATCCGCTGGGGAAAATGGTAAAGGGAAACCCACTTTCTGTGGCTTCCAAAACCGATCCATTACCTAATATAAAAATCATTGGTCATTGTGAAAAGGTTTATTTTGTCGCGACATTGAGGAAACAATGACTACGTTAACAACGCATGGGTCTAGAGTTCAGGTTGTTGTACGAAGGTCAACCACAATGTTTTCACCACCTCCCTGGTAGTTCTAACACATTATTTATTACTGAGTTTGTGTTATGGAATAAGCTTCAAGTTCAGTTTCCCTCTGCAAGTTCATGGATAGGAAAGAGGAGGTTATAGTTGATAGAGATGGAAATGTATTCGACCCAATTCTCTCTGTGTGCAACATTTCTCAGTCCAAAGAACAGTTGTCAATTTTTAAATCACAAGGAAGATATGTTTTAAATGTGTGAAATTCGTTTATGTATTATTTCTTTGTCGAGAAAACCTTGTATTACCATGGATTTGTAGAGTGGTGCGTAAATAATTATTCTCCCACTAAGAGAGTAATTATGAACAAAAAATTTACTAGGATCCTTTGTTAGGTTAATGAAAATGTCATCCATGAGGTTTTGAATGTGGCTGATATTTTTCCTGAAAATACTGAAGCCCTTAGTGAAGAAACCTTGGTCCAAGTGTATAGGGAATGTAATTCTAAGATTAAAAATGCTTTTTTGACATGAATTCTAAAATCTGGTAATGTGGTAGAGAGTCTTTCCTTTCCTTTGGATGTTCGTCTTTTTCGAGAAGAAGTCCAATTGGTGTTGTCAATATTGAGTCAAATATTGGGATATGATGATGACAAGTCAGTGACTGAAGTTATGATTGGTTTTTTGTTGAAGACAAATTTACCAGAACCAGAGACAAACCAAGTTTGTTATTTTGGTTTCGATGAATTCTTAGCCACTGCAATTCATTTTCAACTAGCAGATTTTCCCAAGCTGAGACATTTCAAGTATCAATCATACTTACTAAACATGTTCCTATTCTCAAATGTCTCTGAGTTTCATTTCATCAATACAATTTTTTCGCCTGGGCTACCTAGGCAGATAAATATGTTTGAGTTTGTGAATAAAATCATGGCGGAAGTCTACATAATACTTTTTGATGAAAAGTTTCCCAGGGGGTTAGATGAAATGAAAAGTACTTTGCAACCCTCGGTGGAAAGTTATATAGGAGATTGGTTTTTATGAAGGAATTCACTGTTGTTCATGTTTTTGGTTACNCAGGGTGTTAGATGAAATGAAAAGTACTTTGCAACCCTCGGTGGAAAGTTATATAGGAGATTGGTTTTTATGAAGGAATTCACTGTTGTTCATGTTTTTGGTTACATGAGACCACCTTACAAATTACCCACCTTTCTGACTCCTAGTATTTTTGTGTTAGAATTTATCAGGAAGAGGTTGTGTTCAAAAGAAGAACACTTTGGTAGTTTTAAAAAGTCTTCCGATGTAAAGTTCCCATTCAAGATTGGCCCTTTCATTTTAAAAAACAAAGATGCTTTGAATATTGTTAAAAAAATATTAGAGGTTATGAAATTTGAGAAAATGGAGAGGATAAACTATGATCCAAAGAAAATTGTATCGCAAAGAAGACAACAAAATAAAAACAAGGCCTTCAAACATCAATTAGTGAAAGGCATGGATAAAATAGTTAATTTGATGGAATTTGAGGAGGATTGTGAAGGAGTCAAAGAAGAAATAATAGATGCAGGTTAAGATAAAGGAAATGACTTGGATATAATTGTACACACACCATCTAACTCTAATTCCTTAAATAAAAGGGACCTTTCAGAGATCGACATAATGGATGTCGATGAAGAAAACTCAAACAAAAGACTAAAGACACAACTTGAAAGGGAAATGACGATGCAGGATGAGTAGAGTGCAGATGATGAAAAAAAGGGTCTTATTTTACAGCAATAACATGTACAAATAAGAGAATATTATTTTCATGAAGAAGGTAGTGTAGTATATGATTTTAGATATAGATCTAAGTTTGACTTTGTTTCTAGCTACATAGAACAAAGGAAGCAAGCTTTAAATTAGACACAAAATCTTTTTCTCAAGGTGAGAAAGTTAGTAGATCAACAGTTGTCGCTAATTTCCACCAGGGATTTAGAGAGGAACACCCTTAAATTTTCTATGATAGATGATGAGAAAGTTTCTGAAGTCGATTTTAGTCTGGAGAAAATCAGCGTGCTTGATAAAATCCATCTCCATCGACAGATTGGTGATGTTTTATATTCTGATTTACTAAAGGCCACATTGAAGATTACAATGATGCAGTCGGTTATTGATAAGTTGGATAACCAAATATGACATGAGAAAGTGGAGAAAAAATCTCACTCAGTTCAGATTAAAAAATTATACACATACCTTATAACTTTAGGGGCTGAACCGACTAATGTTCAAGAAAGTAAAAAATTTCTAGAAGAAAAAGAAAAAACTATCAAAGTCCTTAAGAAAACACTAAAAGTTCCAGGTACTCATCACGTTCACCTATTTGAGTTGACAGTGTTGCAGCAAGAGAAGGCTAAAATTTATCAAGAATTGATGGAATTTAATGGGAAAATGTTAAAGCTACAGAAGGATAAAGAGGTTTGGGAAATTGAATAATCTCGATTTGTGTCCCAGATTTCAGCTTTTAATGCCAATAGAAAAGAAGAAGAGGAAGTGTTGGAGGAGTTGATGAGCCAACCCTTGATTAAGATTGAAGATCAAGTAAACGAATCTCCCGCTGATGATTTATTTGCTTCCATGTCACAGATAAATTTGAGAGAGGGAGAAATCAAAGAGTTGAAAGAAGGTAATGTCTAGCTCAAGCATGAATTGGATAAAATTATTGAAGAAAGAAACAAAGTTTCAGGTGAAAAGAAACAACTTCAGAAGAAGGTCAACGAATTGAATGAGAAGATGATAGGCAAACTACCCCTGCAAGGAGCTAAACATTTTATTTAGGATACTTTGACTATAGAAATCACCAAGTTTAGATCCTATTTAAATTTTGTGAACGATAAGAATGCAATAGTGGATTTATCTCTTCAAAGATGTAAGTTGGTAATGAAAATATAGAAAAAAAAACATTGGAGACTACCCAAAATGCTATTAAATTTTTAAAAACTTTGACATATGAAGAGATGCAAGAGATGGAAATCATTCCATAGGCTAGATATTTTATTAATAAACATAATTTGGTCAAATTTTTACAAGAGAAAGCAAATCAGATGCTTCAAGAGGTTAAGGATTCGAAGAAAATGTTTCAAGAAGAGTTCGATGAAGGAATTCCTCCATTCTAGGATGATAAGGGCAAGTTATTTTCTCAAGAACATTATCATAAATTGCTAGTGCATGAACGCATGGACCACTCCAAATTTGAAGAATTAACAAAGGGACTAACAAGAAAAGTCATTATAGAGACATTGAATGATGATTTTCAGATATTTTAACGGTTCCTGATCACTCAAAGAAGTCTACCACTTATTTCTTACACCCAATACGTGGAGTTAGAGGTGGCAATTAAAGAAATGATGGATTGTGATATCCTAAATCATGAACAATGGAAGGCTGTGGAAAAATTTGGGAAAACCAAATATCGACTACACCAATGATGAACAAGTGTCACAATGCAAGGGAACAGTTTAGATATCTCTTTAGCCTACCATATGGATTTTCTACGAAATTTGTTTTATTATAAAATTCCAGTTACTAGATTCCTAGGAGTTAGGGATTTAGTTAAAAGAACATTGATTTACAAGAGGTTGTTACACATTTGCTCAAGGATCCATTATGTATATAATTTGCATTTTATGATGTTTGGGGGTTGGATCCCAAACAAAAGAAGCAGATTGTTCATGGACAATATTTTCTGAATACAATTTTGCAGAGAATAGAAAAAAGGAACTCTTTTTTGAGACATAAATTCTTGTGGCATTGGTTTTAAGTTTGTGATCTCCTCTATGTGTATGCGTAAATTTTTACCTCTATTTCCATTATGTATTTTTCTTCTTAAGTATTTGGTTGAGAAAAAAATGATTTGGAATTCGTCTATGATGCTCCAAATGCATGCAACCGGATACTCATTATTTTATGTCCAACATTGCATTTTTCTTATGCTTTTAAAGCTTATTAGCTGACTATGTGTTATTAGCTCATGTAAGCTCAATAGAATGGTCCAAGTTTTGTATGACTACTAAAAGAAAAGGTATCTCTTTTTCAGTCTCATGTTGTACAAGAATTGGCAAAAATGATTTTTCAGATATTATTTGCAACAATGTTGATGGTAATAGTTCAGCAGTTGACAACAAAGTTGAGAAATCATAGAAATTTTTAGGTTTAAATATTCATATTCCATTCGATGTTTATGGTTTCAGATCTTAAAAATTTCCAGTGGAAGTTTTTTTTTAATTTCGCCATGTTTGTGTGGAGTGCATATTAACTCATTAGGAAACTATCACTATTGTTGATTCGGAATATGGCTAGGGTGTGGAAATCTATTGTTATAAAACTCATTGTTGTGGTATGGAACTTCCATGAACTTTCCTTATATGATGGTGATAAAATGTACTTTTGTGGTTTGGAACACTTATGGAATATATACCTTGAGATAAAATATAACAGTTTGACACCTTTCTCTTCTGGGTAAAATGGTTGTGTCCCCACCTTGATGGTACACCTAGATCCTATGGGTAAAAGAGTTATTCTCCCACCTTGATTAACACACCTTGATTACATATTTTTTTAACCCATAAAATAAACCCCTCAACCCTAAATATGGCCCCAATATAATGCTTTTTTTATAATTATGAAGCACCTAATATGAATAGACGTGATATGGTATTGGTCCGTTAGTGACACCCCCGTGGTTTCATACTTGAGTGGACTAATATATCTTCTCCATTGTTTGAGTGTGCTAAGTTGTAAGAAATCCATGGGATTTATATAAGATACAAACTGAGCTCTGGTTTGTGTGTGGAATGTCATCATTACCTGATATTTTATGGACTGTTGTTTCTGGGTTTGTTTCTCTAGTAATTGGGGTTTCCTTACAATTCACTTCAAGCAGACTCAAACACTCAAAAAATGCAGCAGAGATCTTATTCCACTCAAACATGGTTATGGCTTCTTTTAGCAGCCCCAAACAACTCACATCCTGCTCAAGAAAGCCATGGGATTTTTATGGGATACAAACTGAGCTCTGGTTTGTGCGTGGAATGTTATCATTACCTGATATTTTATGGATCGTTGTTTCTTGGACTATTGCTCCAGTAATTGGGGATTCCTTGCTGGTCAATTGGGTTACCTTGACTACTACTCACTTGCTACTATAATTGAATAAACCTACAGTAACTGAATTTATTCCATCTCAGGTATCTCCTTTGTTCATGTAGTGACTTGTCTCTTAATAGACAAGATATGATGTAAACAAGTTTTGCCGAGTATAAGGAAGGTTTCAACTCTCCTAGTGGGTTATCTTATTTGTTTTTTTTGTCCTTTGAGTTAGATTTACTACTACTGATATTTATTGTCTTTGTATGCTTGTTAGCTGTAACTAGATAATTTAATATTGATGTTATTTATTTATTGTGTTTGTATTTGTATGATAAGTTTAAAGCATAATTTTCATCTGTTTCAACTTTTACACTCTCGAATGTGGACCTTCGGGAGTGCTAAAGTTGAAAGATATGAAAATTATGCATTAAAACTATCTTGTCTAGTTACAACAATACTATCTGTTTCTAGTACTGTTTTGTCATGGTTTTTCATGGTTTATATATTTCTTCGTATCATCTATCTACTACTAAGTCTAAATATCAAAATATGGTTGGTAGTTTCCTAGTCGGTTATCTTATTTGTTTTCTTTGTACTTTGAGTTAAACACAAGTTACATTTAATACTGATGTTATTTATTGTATTTGTATGATTTTCAGTTGTAACTACAGAAAAGTGAGACAAGACACAGACAAGATAAGTTTAAAGCATAACTTTCATCTCTTTCAACTTTTACGCTCCTGAATGTGGAACTTCGGAAGTGTTAAAGTTGAAAGAGATGAAAATTATGCATTCATACTTGTGTGGACTAATATCTTTGCTGCACTGTTTGTGTGTGCTAAGTTGAGTATAAGGAAGGTTCCAACTCTCCTAGTGGGTTATATTATTATTTTTCTTTGTACTTTGAGTTAGATTTACTATTGTTGTTCTTTATTGTCTTTGTATGCTTTTCAGCTTTAACACGGGGACCTTAGGGAGTGTTAAAGTTGAAAAAAGATGAAAATTATGCTTTAAACTTATCTTGTCTAGTTACAACCATACTGTTTTGTTTCTAGTATTGTTTTGTCATCGTTTTTCATGGTTTATGTATGTTTGAGATGGTTTGTGTCCTTTTTCTTATCAGATATCTGCTGCTAAGTTTAAATATCAAAATTTGGTTGACAGTTTTCAAAAGTTGTAGTTGCATTGATGCCTATTTACGGATTTCAGTTGTAGTTGCAGTTTCCAAGCTAACTACTTTTTATGGATTTCATTTATCTCGCTTGTATAAGTTGTTTATTTGGTTCTACTTGCTATAACTAATGACTCTTATACAGTGATGACAAAAATATATAAAACAATGTACCTTGAGAGAGATAAAAGATTACTAGTCTTGTTGGTCCTATAAAGGCGTTGCTTGTCCACCTTATATAATTCACCTTAGCCTTGTGGGTTTGTGGTTTGTTTTATTGTTCCCCCCTTGGTTGAATCATGATCCTTTATGTTACTTGGTCAATATGTTATGTTTATTAATGTTCTGATACCCTATCTTAAGGAGTATCTAGATTATAAATTAAAGTTCTAATTTAACATGAGAGACGGAGCTAGTTCATGGTTTGTTGCTCAGTGTGACTGAGATCTCTCCCTCTACGTGATATTTGTTATTGCTCCATGTGATCTCTTGTTGCACCACCGCAGTGGTTTAATTTTCCTGCATGAATGTTCTTTTCTTGTTACACCTTCCACGTGGTCACTTCGCACCAATGTGACTGTCAGTCTGTTGGATAGTGGGTCCTTCCCCAACATGACCGTGGTCTGTTTCTTGGTGGACCGTGGGTCCTTCACCAGCGTGATCATGATCTGTTTCTTGGTGGAATGTGGGTCCTTCATCAGCATAACGTGATCTGTTTCTTGGAACTTTCTTGGTGGACTGTGGGTCTTTCACCAGCATGACCATGATCTATTTTCTTGAGTGGACTATGGGTCCTTCCCCAGTGTGACCGTGATTTGTTTTCTTGGTGGACTGTGGGTCCTTCTCTAACATAACCATGATTTGTTTTCTTAAGTGGACTGTGGGTCCCTACCCAACGTGACCACGAGTCTGTTTTCTTGTGTGGATTGTGGGATATTCCCCAACGTGACATTGAGTTTCACTTTATGGGTGGAATGTGATTTTTCAAGCATGACTGTGAAAAGTATGTGTGTGTGCCTCTGCACTATGTGACTGCATCCTTACCCAACATGACTATGTTTCCTTTGTCAGCATGACTGTACTGGGTATGACTGTGCTTTTTTACTAAGAAGTGTGGGTCAGTATGCTTCTTCTTTAACCCTCTCAGGCTCTCTCTCAAGGTACACAAATTGTTTTCCTAGTTTGACTTGTCCCTTCGGTGACAAGATCAAATCTGAAATATTTGAGGATATGGTTGATTCAAATATTGGTTATGATTATATACTGTTTATATCTATTGTACATTATTTTATCTTGTTGTTACTGTACATGGCATTTGATGATTCTCGAGGACCAACTTTAATGAAGTGACTAATGGAGCGTTAAGTTGAAAGAGATGAAAATTATGTTTGTTTATTACAGTTCAAATTTTAGTAGAGAAGTACTGTTCTAAATCAGATTTTATATGTTCATGCATTAAAGTTTACTTCTTAAATTAAAAACTCCTCTAACCCTTAAACTTGAACATCAAGTACTTTGGAGACATGTACATGGCATATTCCATGCTTGGATTTTACAGTTTTTGTTATTTGGCTTTCCCTTTTATCCTTGTTTGGTTTTCTTGAAAATTATAGGAAGCTTACTTTATAGTTTTCTCTTTTCCTTTAATGACACATCTAATTCTCATGTCCGTGATCTATGAATTAGTGTTATTTTTCCTTTTATGTGAGATAATATTACTTGTTTACCATATGGCACTTATGTGGGTTTTGAGATGGATTTACCATAACATAAATAGGATACAGATGAGAATACATATTTCGGTTTTTAGATTTCTTTTTGGATACGATACATCTAGATGTGGCATATATATATATATATATATATATATATATATATATA
>LPNX010320543.1:30350-117394 GCA_001517045.1 Pseudotsuga menziesii
TGCTCATATCTATATGTACATATAAATATATGGAGATATGTATGAGAATAGGAGGAAGAAGGCAGGCCCATTTAAAAAATGCATACTCACATTTCTAAATGTGTTCTCCTATACTCACGGTGTACTCACGTTTGTTTATCTTTTGATTTTTGGGATTGTTTTGGTTCAAGCTCTTGTCTTTGTGGTCTCTGAAGCCCACAAGTATGGTCTCAGACTCATACTTAGCCTGGAAAATAATTATTAAAACTTTGGAGGAAAGGATCAATATATACAATGGGATCACAATGTTGGACAAAATCTCAACACTGTTGATGATTTCTTCACCAATCCCACTGTAAAAAGATACTATAAGAACCATGTTAAAGTAACTAACTCTATAAATGTCTACTTCTGTTTCATTATATGCTTAAGTTTCTTTCATTATGAATATAAACATACATAGACAAATTTGCATGCAATACATATACGTACATAAGCTATTCAAATATGCATTGGGAAATGCATTTTCTTGCAGACTTTATTGACTATAGTGAACAACATCACTGGAATAGCCTACAGGGATGACCCTAAAATCTTTGCATGGGAGCTCAAGAACGAGTCGTTGTCAAAGTGATCCTTCTGGGAGGACCCTTGAGGTCAGCTAACACCTTGTATCTTTGAATTAGAACTGGAAAATGGAAAACAATTGTAACCATAGAGTCAAACAAGGATGTTGTGTTTAAGGTCTTGTTTCTATTGTTGAACAACACAATTATCAGATCTTGTATATTGACACTATATTGATAGTTTTCTAGGGTTCTCTTTATAATTCTTCTTTCTAGTACTTATTTATTTTGGTAATGATTGTGTGTGAGCATTATGAGTAAACATGGTAGTTCTTTGGCTGTGATGATCAAATAGGGGTGGATGGAGGAGATGATTAGCCATGTGAAATCCATTGATGGAAACCATCTTCTCGAGGGTGGTTTGGAAGGACTTTATGGAGACTACAAAATCGAGATCAATCCAAGATTCTCTATGGGGCATATTTCATCACCAATAACAAAATCACAGGAATTGATTTTGCAATTGTTCATTCCTATCCTGACATTTTGTAAGTATCTATCTTTTTAACCCATATTTATATTTAATTAGAGTGATTAAAAGTTTGAGAATGATATGTTTTTATAAAGTTAGATCTGTTTTATAGACTTTTATGTATTGTTAAATGCTAATCTGTAATATTAGTAATTGTAATAAATAGTAAATTGTAATTGAGCAACTACTACTATTTTATTTTTTGAATATTAAAATTTGAAGTTAAGACTTTAGAGTCTTATTTAAAACTTGAACTTCCCCTTTATGCAAAGCATTCCTATATTATTTTATACCTTTATTTATATGTGGTATTAGGCTATAGCTATACTCTTGTACTTGCATCCCTCGTTTTTTGGGATCATGTTGCTTACTCTCTGCACTCTTACTCAACGTATCAATGTAGCCACATATCCATGCAACCTTGGAGTTGATGTTTAAACTTTGCGGACCTCTTAAAAAATTCTATTTATTTATTATGAAAGGTATGTGATCTATGTGATGTTGATCATTGTGGGTGAAGTAATGTGCATCCATAATATACATTGAAAGAAACAAGGTGCATTGTAAAATGCATGTGGGGTATCATGTCAATATACTAGGTAGAAATATAAAGGGGTATAAAAAATGTAAATGAAAAAATGGATACATGCAATATATAGTGAAAATAGGGGTTTTTTTAAATTGGGAAGGCATATTGGGAGGGGGGGGAAAAAACAATTTTGGGAGTTATTTTCCAATATTTATTGAAATTAGGAGTATTGTTTCATATGCCATGAACGTACATGCTATGTTAGAGATTCATTGAGTGAAGACCCCTTGGTTTCAACCATATCCCAACAATTGTTGAGCTGGAGGAACCTCTTCATCTTGATAGACCAAAACTTGCAGTTGGTACCAATCAGTATGGGTCTAGAGACTTGCTTCAAATTGCTTGTGATGGTAGTAACCATGTTGTTATGATTAACTAGAGATATTTTTTGAACTTTTTAAAGCAATCGACATAGCTTGTATACTGGCACAGTGTGTCGGTGAAAAATGTTGTAAGTGAGCAGTGTCTGAAGCCCTTATGATTAAGGCCTAGTGCATCTATGACACCTGTTGTCCAAATAGAAGGAGCGTTGGTGACATCTTTTTTCGAAGAACAAAGTGCGTATGTTTGTAGATGACGCACTTCCCAATAGGACAAGATAAGTCGACGCTCAAAGGGAGGAGAAAAAAAAGATGCGCTCGATTCCTCCAGGCTGATGTGTTTCGGCTCCGATCGCAACCTCCATGTGTGTGTGTGTGTGCTTTCCACTATGTGAAAAGGCTTGCCCAAGAAATGGATTAGGCCATACGCTATGATACCATGTTAAAGATTTAAGGAAAGAAGCATAAGAAGATGGAACACACAATAAACATATTGATTTCCTTCTCATTATTAGACTCAAGTATTTATAGGACTACATAACAATAAAACCATGGGTAAATAACATGAGTCAGAAAATACTATAGATCACTATAAAAGATTAGATAACCAAATCAACTACTCAACTAATTGACTAATTAATGTTGCATTTAAGCAATAAGTTTATATTTCTTAATAATTTGTTATTTATTATCATAAACTTGAAAAACACTGCATTATTCATATAAAATTTCTAACCCCGAAGCAAAACTAATCTAAAATCTATTTTCTATTTATCTTTTCTCATCTAAACAAACACTACATTAAGTAGAAACTTGACAAACACTACATTAATCAAATAAATTCTCCAACCCAAAAATAAATAAATTCTCTAGTTCCTTAAATTAGTCTTGTCCATGAGTCTTACACAAATATACAAAGTAAAACTAATATTAATTAGAAGAAAACCTTGTTGCAGAACATTCAATCAATAAATTTTAAATTAGTTGTATTTGGCTCTTAAAAGAGATACAAATGTACAAAGTAAAACGAATATGTAAATACAAATACTCAAGCTGTTGCAAAACATCCACGGAGTGAGTTTTATATTTTCTCACAGATATAATATATTGGCAAAAGGTGTTACTTAAATAGCGTGAGAAAAATAAAGTGTTATTAAAAGTAGATCATTTGCAGTAAGTTACGTAGATTTTTGTAGTAAGTTAAATTCTAGACCATTTGCACCTAAAATATAGTGAAAATGTAGTTTTCAGTAAATGAAATTGTATAATTTGAGTGCTCCAAAGGTAATCGAGGGTTCTGAATTCATTTCTGCAATTAAAATTGCAATTTTAACATTGAAAATCTCATTTTCAACAACAAATTTTGTTACCGGATTTCCGTTAAACTTACTTAAAAAGTGCAAATAGTCTAAAAATTAGCCAACTCTTTTATTTTTAAGTAAAATTATATATAATTTCATATTTTAGTTTTTATTTATATTCGATATTTTTCTTCAAGTAAATAATTAATATTAGATTGACTCTTTAGTGTACTCATTATTTTTCAATTAAAAAAATAATATACATGCATTCAAATAAAATAAAGCTATAATTTTAATAAAATGAAATAGATTTTATGTTAAAAATATATTAAAATAAAACAAAAATATAAAATTTTAATAACATAGAATTTTTATCTAATAAATGTTTGGATTAGGTTTTTTTTTGGATAAGAATGAAGGAAGCTTCAAACACGTTTAAACATAAATACATTAATAATAATCTCTTATCCCGTCGTGGATGAAGAGTCATTTCGTTTCTTTTACTATTGGCTGTCATTTTTAATTTCAATTTATGATTGGTCTTTTGAATTTGTATATATAGATATTGCATTTTCTTTTTTGAAGTGTATACATGTTTCTTTACACAAACCAAAACTATAAAAAATTATAGCTATATTAATAGGTGTTTATATTTTAGAGAGTTGGTTTCAGCAAGACTAGGATTGCCTCCATTTGCCCATATTTTTTAGTTTGGAATATTTGGTTTTCTCGCAACAACTGTATATTTGATGATAGACCACTGAATATTGTCCTTCTCTGCAATAGGATCATGGATCAGGTTATATCCTTTCTGGTGGCTTGTCAAAAAAGGAAACCCAAGGTTGTCGGTTCACCTCCGAATATAAAGTACCCTTCTGTTTTTTTCGATGGGGAGTAAACCATGAAGAATGGAGGTGCAGGCATCACACTTGCAATAAATTAGTCCCATAAATTTTGTATCAAAATGGGTTGTGGGAAAAGCACCAATACAAGGGCGGAATTGCTCGTTCTTTGGGCTTTGTTGAACTTTGCGGCTGCTATTGGTCTTCCTTCACTACATGTGTGTGGTGATTCTTCTGTAATCATAATTGGGCAAATGATGTGGCAACTTTTTCAGCTCTTGATCTGGATTATTGGTGTGACAAAATCACGGAATTGAAAGCCTCTTTCTTTCTCTTGACTTTCGGCATGTCTATAGGGAATACAATAAGAATGCATATTGTTTATCCAAGGAACCACTCTCCGTGGCTTCGGGCCTCCTCTCCTTCACGAAAATTTATGAAGGAGTTATTATTGGGGGAGGTAAGATTTAGCTCTTTTAGAGATTTTCTGTCTGAGTAGAATACTCTTTAACCTTATGGTTTTTTTTTTCTTTTCAGTATGGGCTTTTCTAAGCCTCTTATTGATTCATGGATGTTTGAGGATGACTTTCTAGTCTCCTCAGTGGTAGAACTTCATTTTACTCCTCCTAGTGCTTCCTTGGATAAACTGGTCGGGTTCTTTATGTTCTCTCTTTCGACATACTAGGTTGGTCTACCTAGAGAGAAGCTAGTGATTCATTCAGTGGTTGGTAATGACTGCTTACTTTTAGTGCCCTCTTTTTGTACTATTTATGAGTGGTATTTTTATATCAGAGGTTTGTATTAGTTACCTTTGATTCTTAGGAATATCAAGGAACAACTATTTTTCTTCTGAAAAAAAAAAGGTGTTTATATTTTAGAATTTGGAATGGAGTAGTAAGTATGCTTTTCCTAGATTGCAGGAGGATAAGACACGTGTACTATCCACATCGATTTTATGGGTGTTGTTCCAAATTCAAAATAAACAATTATTAAAAAAAGGAATATGATGCATAAATTTAACTAGTAGTTGATGCATGGATAAAGAGATTCATCAACAAATACTACATATTTATGGGTGAAGTTTCCACTCAACCACACAAACAAACTCTTGAAGAGATATCTCAACCATACACTAAAGATAGAAAATTCTTTGTGAAGAATATCTCAATCTCCAACTAAGTCTCAACAACCCCTTAAAACTTAGCAAATGACCAATACATTAACAAATTACGACCTTATACTATGAGCACATATCACATGAAGACAAGTAGGAGTTCTAATTTGAACACTTCCCCTTAACCCGTACTTGTCTTATTAACAAAGTATCCATTTGCTTCAACATGGACTTCACATTTACACCTTGGTAAAGTAGACATCACCAAATTATAACTTGGAATTCCAACACACAAGGTAACTTGCTAGAAGTTTACTCATTATGTTTGGTCATTTACTCTTAAACTCTTTTGGAGCATGCAACAACAATAAGTTTCCTTTTTACCCAATGCTATATCACAATTTTCAAGTAGATTTTTTACTAATAATTCATCATTTACAACATGTTTACTATTTTTCTTCTTAAATTTATGAATCATAGAATCACTAAACAAAGAACTAATAATAATAATTATTATGTATTACAAGGCATTCAAAAAGTAGTTTGTCTTAATTATGCCAACCAAGAACCTAACAACAAAATATCAAATTAAGATACAAGCATTGCACAACCATGATTATAAACATTATTCACGCAGTAGTTCCTCTCCATATCTATAAAATATTTCCTCCCCACTATCTATGAAACATACGTAGTATAGTATCTCTAGAAGCTTGGTAAACTAGAAGGAATGATAGTCTCGAAATTGAATGTGTGTATATTGAATACTAAGCACCCTAATATTGTAACATTTTTTCAGTTTTTGTTTAAACGATTTTATGACACTATCTATTTAAAATAGCGCAATTTCTCATTCAGATACCATTTTTTATTATTATCTGAAAACGTGATCTTTTGCTACAAAATTAACCAATTATTAGTTTTTTTATGGGGTTTGTAGAGATTGTTGATGGTAAAACTAAGCACAGGTGGGACTCGAGGATTTTCATATTTGTTTCCATGGAACATATTATTTGATAGGCATGGAGACTGCAATAGAACGACTGCACATGCCCGTTTTCATATACAAAACTGGCTATGGAAGGTTGTCCATTTTCACAAGGCTAGGCTAGAGTAATTTAATAATAATTTAATTTATTTGTGTGAATTAGCACATCACAAAGTCTGTTTTATTTTTAATATGTTCTATGTATCTTAAATTCTAAAGTGTGTTTTATTTTTCATATGTTCTCTGTATCTTAAATTCTAAAAATGATATTAAAAATGATATAGGATATTTTGAGAAACCATTCCCAATCGGCCTTGCCTATTTTTGCATCATAGTAATAAAATAATCTTCACTATCTCTTCTAAGAGTGTAGTAATATTCTACACCATAAATCAAATGTATGAAAGATGAAAAAAATACATTTCTCTTTTATAATTAGTGTATAGTAAAATTCTACACCGAATAGTAATATTCTACACCATAAATCAAATTTATGAATAAATCAAATGTATGAAAGATGAAAAAAATACATTTCTCTTTTATAATTAGTGTATAGTAAAATTCTACACCATAAATCAAATGTTTGAAAGATGAAACAAAAACATGTTTGAGAAGCTAGTAAGCAAATACTAATTTACATTATAATTAGAGATCAATGGTTGAAAGATAGTTATAAAGATAGTTATAAAATGGAAAATATTTATTTATTTAAATAGTTTAAATGTGAGTTATCCATGCTTACCTACATGTTATACATTCATCAACTATAAGTTATCCCTGCATTGCTACTAGTTATCCATTCATCAATTAGCTACCAGTACACTTGTGTCATGTCATCAGTAAATAAAAAAATTGTCTCATCGTGATCCATCATCGTGATCCATAGATGAGAATCAGATAAAAAAGCACAACATATAGTTCACCCCAAATATCAAATAAAAAAAAGTCTATCCACTTAAATATATACTCTTGAAACCTGGATAAGCTCGATATTATAATTCCCTACAGCAGCCAAATATTGAAAATGTTACCTGGATAAGCTCCATCTTCATCTTTCCAACCCTTACACAGTCAAAGGAATCAATTTCAGATGTACGTCGATCTGAGAGCAAACGGTTGATCCTTTTGCTCCATTGAAAACGTTGTAAAATGCTCTGCTCTGGTTCCTTGGATTCAACCATTTTATTCGCTTTGTTGAGAAGTTGATCAAGGTGCTCAAGCCATTTTCCCTTAGTTGAAACATGATCATATCCTTGAGACATAACTTCTTGTCTGATAATGGGTACCAACTGTTTTACACGCATCAACTGTTTCTTTGAAGATAGCCACTTGCAAATTGGCTCTTCATCATATCTTGGATTACCAATTAATGAAGAAGTCGCCTCCGTTGCTGCATGTGGGTCGATATTTGGTACGTCCCCAGCAATTACAATTTGCATGCAATGGGGGTCGATGGTTATCGACTCCGCAGCATTTGCAGTATGCATGCGAGCTTGATGCATAAAAGAAGTCCTCTACTCCTTAATAACTGGCAGCGCAGACTCCTCTTCCTCCGGGGCAGGCATCTCCCTTGTAGTAACTGGCAGCGCAGACTCCTCTTCCTCCGGGGCAGGCATCTCCCTTGTAGTAACTGGCAGCGCAGACTCTGTATGCTCCTCGGCTGGCATATTCTCCAAAAAAGGAGGCCACGCTTGTTCTTTTTTTATTATGGCCTGTTGTATAATCACAATCTGAATAAGTAGCCGTTACTTTTCATCCTCTATCGCTGATATCAATTTGTTCATACGCTTGCTCATTCGATGACGACTAAAAACATCAAACCAAAGAACATTGAGCCCCTGTTTCACCATGTCGGATGCATTTTGGACAAGCATTTCCAGTTCTTTATACTTGACATGAGGGAAAATTTGTCTGTCATGGTACTCCACCTGCTTTTCCAGATATCCCAACTGTTTTTGGAAGCTACAGACGATGGCGATCTGTTGAAGAATGAATGTGAATGTGGAGCCTATTACCAAACCGATGAATCCAGGAAGAAAACCAGGATCATACTTGTCAAACATGATGGATGAGATTCTCTTAAAACTGCAGCAGCTTTGAGTGGGTAACCCTAGACTTTCCAAATCCCTATCTCACACGAATCTCAGAGAAGATTTACACACAGGCCATGCAGAAATATGCATATAGCGAGGCCTTCGACCTCTGGATATGGTGGATTGCACATATCTCTCTGCCCTGGCCACTGCGTATTTGTAGGCCATCGGAACCCCTCCTTCGATCGCTGGTTAGAGAGAACGTTCTCCACAAGGAGTCGAGAAAGTATTAACCGGTCCCCGCTCTGAAAGCATACCGCCAAATCGTTACAAAGCTATGAAAGTATCATTGGTTGCTTTGGAATTCTCGAAAAAAATATCATTAACTTACAATTGACATTAATCGTAATGGAACTCTCTGCAAAGTCCCCGTCACTTTATTTAGTCACTATATATAAAGTCCAATATATTGCAGATATAATAAGTACCCATATGGTTCCGTCATTTATAAATATCCATAGAACCTTACGGATAATCGATGGATACGGTGTGTCGATTTAACGAAAGCGTTGAATCCGCCCCAAAAGTGCCTCTTTATAAATCCACCATAAATAAGAACGACAATTCAAAATGATATATTGCGGAATGCCCAGTATGTACAAAGGATCGGTCTCTACAAAACGATAAAAAATAAAAAAAAATGAGAAATGTAGCCACATGAATGGATCCCTCATCGACTTACTTCTCCTACAACCGGTAAATATTCTTATTGTATTGGCAAGATAAAGCAGCATCCATTTACAATATTTCAATTGTATCATTTGCTTTTTCCTTCCGGTGTACTTGAATTTTAATTTTAAATGGTGTAGGAGTGAAATCGTGGGTTTTTTTAAGTAATAAATAAAAATGAAATGAAATATTTTGAATAGTTATATATATATATATTAAAATTAGTGTTTATATTGTTAAATGACAACTAAACTAATGTGTTTGTGGGAGGTTTCTCATTACTCACAATGGTTTACTCATGTAATTAATTTCATGAAATATATAGTGCATGGTTGGGATATGCAACAAAGAGAATTGTCTGTGAGGTTGAGACTAAGGTTCAATACTTTGCTCGTGGATGTTTATTCTTTTACGGTTTTTATCACAAGAAATGTGGGTGTTTTAATGCTCTTGTTATTTGTGTAGTTGATGTATTTTGTCTCTAAAGTATAACAAGTGGTATTAGAGCCATGGGAGAAAGACATCCGTGAAACATCTGTCGGATCGTGGAGAAGAGAGCCTTGAAGATTGTCGAATTGCTGGATGCGTCTCCTCGTCTCTGGTGGAGAAGACCCGTGAGACTGTTGGAAAAATGTAATTACTAGCAGATATGTACTTGACTCTTAGCCGACTCTGTCAGAGTCTGTACAAGTCAAGATCTTGTCTGTCAGTCTAACTAGAAGTAAGAGTCCACGATTAGGAAATGTAAACCAGTCGAATTTATTACTGAAGCTAAGTTGTTAGGTAGATAGTTATTACAGTCTTTAATGGTAAGTCAGTCGACCCATGTAGATGCAATCTTCAAGTTGCCTATAAATAGAAGAAGCAAATTGTAAATCAATTTATAGATACAACAGACACACACAATAGAGAGGAACTCAGGGTGAGAAAAGAGAAGTCGAAGCTCAAGCTTTTGTGTATGTGATTCAGTCGAAGAGCTGAAGCTCTATAAAAGGACAAGTTTGGACCAACAAGTTTAGGCCGACAAGTCTGGACCGACAAGTTTGTAAGACTTTGTTATTTTCGCATAATTAAATATATGAAATAGTTTATGGTTGAATGCATGATTATTTGGCTGAACATATTTCCAGATTTACTTGGGTAGATGTCTTTTACAATTACTGTTAAGTGAAAGATCAAAGAACCCATAAAAATCTCACCACGTGAAAGTTCCAGGTTTATGGCACATTGGTCGACTCAAGTTTTCCTACATATTTGGGCATATGTTTTTATAAGTTATTTGGATTTGTAAATGTGTCTATTTTACTTCATCTTACTCACATGTGAAAAGCATTTGTAATTTCTTAAGTCTTTAGACTAAGAAACTTACTCTGTAGATTTCGACCAAAGTGAACCGACTTGAATGGTCGGTTGAGTCAGCCGACTGAGGTGAGCCGACTTGGTCGAAGAGAAGAAGTCGGTCGACTTGGTCGAAGAGAAGAAGTTAGTCGACTTGGTCGAAGAGAAGAAGTCAGCCGACTTGGTCGAAGTGACAAGTGGTCGAGGTAAAAATCGGTCGGTAGAACCGACAAGTAAGTCGAAGTAAATTTAGTCGAGTGGAAAGACTGACTAATATTTATAAACTTGTCTAGTCGAGAGAAAGACAAGTTTCACCCGACAAGTAAAGAAAAAGTGATCGACGTGAAAAGTGAAATTTTAATTTTAATATCGACTGAGCCCTAAACTCAAGTTTAGTCGGCTTGGTTTTGGCCATCTGGTATCAGAGCAAGGTTATATCAGAGCAAGGTTTATATCAGAGCAAGATTTAGGAAAGAAATCTTGTCTTAAAAGGTGGAAATTAATTTTCTAAGGAAAGTTAATTAAAAAAATTAAAATGGCTTCCACTTTTGGTTCATTGCAAACTCCAATCTTTACAGGAAAGAATTATGAATATTGGTCTTTAACAATGAAGGCTTTATTCAGAGTTCAAGATTTCTGGGAGATAGTCCAGTATGGTTATGCAGAACCAACAAACATGAAAACATATAACAATCTCACACAGGCTGAGAAAGATGTCTTGAGAGAGCAGAGGAAGAAAGATGGAAAATCTATGTTCTACATACATCAAGCTATGCATGAGAGCATACTCCCAAGAATAGCAACAAAAACTAATGCTAAGGAAGCATGGGATACATTGGAAATTGCCTATCAAGGTTTGGATAAGGTAAAGACATCCAAGCTGCAGATTCTGAGAAGAGATTTTGAATCTCTGTCCATGAAAGATTCTGAGAATGTAGGCACATTCTACACCAGAGTTGTTGGGTTGATAAACCAACTGAAATCTCATGGAGAACCCATAGCAAACCAAAGGGTTGTTGAAAAAATTCTCAGACGTCTTCCCCCAAGATTTGAAAACTTGGTTGTGACCTTAGAGGAACACACAAACATGATGACATTTACCATTGATGAGTTGCAAGCTTCACTCATCAATCATGAGCACAGACTCAGCATATCACAGACATCATTGGAAGGTGCATTTGCAGCACAGTCATCCATAAGCCATGGTAAAGGCAGGGGAAGAAACAACTTCAGAGGTAGAGGAAGAAGTTCTTCAAGAGGAGGACGAGGCAGAAGTCCTGCAAATGTCGGTGGCAGAGGAGATAATCAGAACCCAAGTGAGCCAAGTGGCCAGAGGTTTGATAAATAAAAAATTCAATGTCATTATTGCAAGAAATTTGGTCATTATGCATATGAATGCAGGAAGAAACAATATGACCAAGGAAGGAAAAGCCCAAATCAGTTGACCAGCACCAGTACTTTGACAAGCGCAATGTTAATGGCATCGACATCTCCACTTGAATGCAATGTTGTTCAAGAAAGTCCACATGACATATGGTACTTAGATTCAGGATGCATCAACCACATGACTGGTAATTTAAATTTGTTTTTCAGTCTAGACACTTCAGTTAAAACTGATGTTACACGTAGAAACAATGTCCAAGTTGTTGTCTTAGGAAAAGGCACTGTTGATATTCTAACCAAACAGGGGGAGAGTAAGTATATCCCTGATATCTATCATGTCGAAGGTCTGAAACATAATTTGTTAAGCATTGGACAGTTGTTACAAAAAGGCTACAGAGTCTACATGGAAGATGAACACTATGTGATCAAAGACAAGCGTCCAAGCAACCAGCTGATAGCAAAAGTGCCAATGACAAGCAACCGCTTGTTTCCATTGAGGATAGTTCCCGACATAAAAGGGAAGACAAAGACAAGAGCTGCATTCAAGGAAGAAAGTGAAGAAACAGTCGAGTTCCTCGACAAGAGAGAAAATTGCAGCACTAATTTGCAAGCTGCATTTCAGACGAAAGTTCAGGATGAATCCTGGTTGTGGCATTTCAGATTTGGACATCTGAATTTTGGTGTGCTGAAGCTACTGCATAAAAAGAATATGGTGAAGGGATTACCATTGATTGACAGACCAGAGAGGGTTTGTGAAGGATGCATTTTTGGCAAGCAACACAAAGAGACTTTTCTAGTTGGAAAGTCCTATAGAGCACGCACACCACTTGAAATTGTGCACTCTGACATTTGTGGTCCAATGCAGACATCATCCATTGGTGGCTGCAAGTATTTTCTAACTTTTATTGATGATTACTCAAGAAAGACATGGGTATATTTTCTAAAACATAAATCTGATGCATTTAGCTATTTTTAGCAGTTCAAGGCACTCGTGGAGAACCAGAATGGACATCGCATCAAGATTTTAAGGACTGATAGAGGATGTGAATATGTTTCAAATGAATTTCTAAATTTTTGCAAGACCCATGGAATACAAAAACAATTCACTGCACAGTATACACCTCAGGAAAACGGTATTGCCAAAAGAAAGAACAGAACCATCACGGAGATGGCACGCAGCATGTTGGCAGCCAAGTATTTTCCAAATGAGTATTGGGGTGAAGCGATCGCAATTGCCGTATACATTATGAACCGATGTCCGAAAAAGAGTGTGAAGAACAAAGTTCCCCAAGAAGCATGGACAGGTATGAATCATAGTGTTTCACATTTAAAAGTTTTTGGTTGTGTTACATATGCTCATGTTCTAGATGAGCTGAGAAGGAAGCTAGACAAGAAGGGACATAAATGTATTTTTGTCGGCTATTCAGAAGACACAAAATCATACAAGTTGTATGATCCTGTCGCAAGGAAAGTGATAATCAGTCGAGATGTTCAATTTGTCGAGAATGAATCATGGGATGGAACCGTCGACATAAATGTCAACATTGTGTCGAACGTCGACAATGATGATATGGAAGAGGAAGTGGTTCAACACCACATGTAAGTCAACTGGTTGGAGCACCGTCGACTCCCATGACACCAAGACATGGTTCAGCACAAGGACCATCGACACAAGTAGCAGCTCAAGTTACACCAACAAGTACACCAAGAGGACAACAGACTCCATCAAGCATTTCGTCTTGGTCGACATCGACAGAACCGGTGAAGACAAGAAGTCTGCGGGAGATATATGAAGCTGGTACACCTAATTCATTCTCTCTCTTTGCATTATTTGCACCTATATATGATCCACTAACATTTGAAGAAGTTGTTGAAGAAGAAGTATGGGCACAAGCCATGGATGAAGAAATAGAATGCATTGAGAAGAACTAGACATGGGAACTGGTTGATGTACCGAAAGACAAGGATGTAATCAATGTCATATGGATTTATAAGACAAAGCAAGATGCTGATGGGAATGTGCAAAAGCACAAGGCAAGAATGGTAGCAAGAGGGTTCACACAGCAACCTGGCATCGACTTCAATGAAACGTTTGCACCTGTTGCACGTATGGATACAGTCAGAACAATTTTGGCCATTGCTGCACAAAACAAATGGCAAGTTCATCAAATGGATGTCAAGTCGGCATTATTAAATGGCTATCTAGAAGAGGAAGCATATGTGGAATAGCCACAAGGGTATGAATTTCCAGGTCAAGAGCATAAAGTGTACAGGCTGAAAAAGGCATTATATGGTTTGAAGCAAGCTCCTAGAGCTTGGTACAGTTGGATTGATTCCTATCTCATTGAAAATGGATTTCATAGAAGTGAAAGTGAACCGACTTTGTACACCAAAGTCGATGAGCAAGGTAAGATGTTAATTGTCTGCCTCTATGTAGATGATTTAATATTTACTGGTTATTATGGCATAGCAGATTTTAAAACAGTCATGGAAAGTGAATTTGAAATGACTGATCTGGGACTTATGAAGTTTTTTCTGGGCATTGAAGTTCAACAGTCTGAAAGTGGTATCTTTATATCACTGTCTAAGTATGCAAGTGAAGTTTTAAAAATATTTAACATGTCTAACTGCAAGACAGCCCCAACACCAGTAATAACAAGTTTAAAATTGAGCAAGGATGATGAAGGATCCACTGTAGATCCTACGCTGTTCAAAAGGCTTGTCGACAGCCTTATGTATTTGACAGTGACAAGACCAGACATTATGTATGGAGTAAGTCTGATCTCAAGGTTCATGGAGTCACCAAAAGACTCACATTAGCAAGCAGGTAAAAGAATTATGAGGTATGTAAGTGGCACAAAAGACCTTGGTATTATGTATTCAATCTCAAAAAAATTTAAACTCATTGGTTACACTGACAGTGACAATGGAGGTAGCATAGATGACAGGAAAAACACATCTGGGTACACATTTCATTTTGGTACAGGTGTTGTTTCATGGGCTTCAATGAAACAGCCCATAGTAACTCTATCTTCAGTTGAAGCAGAGTATGTTGCAGCAACAAGTGCTGCATGTCAAGCTATCTAGATGAGGAGAGTGTTAAAAGACTTGTCACAGAACCATCAAGAACCGACAACAATCTTCTGTGACAACAATTCAGCCATAGCATTATCAAAGAATCATGTGTTTCACAAGAGAACCAAGCACATCGACATAAGGTTTCATTTTATAAGAGAGTTGGTAAACTACAAGAAAATTTGTTTGGAATTTTGCAGGTTTGAAGACCAACTTGCCGACATATTCACAAAGCCATTAGCAAAGGATAATTTTCAGTATCTGCATAGTTATCTTGGAATGACAAGTTCTCCACAGTGAACTCTGTCATAAACAGAGCATGTCTAAGGTCTGAAACATTTTGTAAATTTTGTTTTAAAAATCCCCATCTGCTTATAATTAAGGGGGAGTGTTGGAAAAATGTAATTACAAGCAGATATGTACTTGACTCTCAGCCGAATCTGTCAGAGTTTGTACAAGTCAAGATCTTGTCTGTCAGTCTGACAAGAAGGAAGAGTCCACGATTAGGAAATGTAAACCAGTCGAATTTATTACTGAAGCTAAGTTGTTAGGTAGATAGTTATTATAGTCTTTAATGGTGAGTCAGTCGACCCATGTAGATGCAATCTTCAGGTTGCCTATAAATAGAAGAAGCAAATTGTAAATCATTTTACAGATACAACAGACACACACAATAGAGAGGAACTCAGGGTGAGAAAAGAGAAGTCAAAGCTCAAGCTTCTATGTATGTGATTCAGTCGAAGAGATGAAGCTCTGTAAAAGGACAAGTCTGGACCGACAAGTTTAGGCCGACAAGTCTGGACCGACAAGTTTGTAATACTTCGTTATTTCTGCATAGTTAAATATATGAAATAGTTTATGGTTGAATGCATGATTATTTGGCCAAACACATTTCCATATTTACTTAGGTAAATGTCTTTTACAATTACTGTTAAGTGAAAGATCAAAGAACCCATTAAAATCTCACCACGTGAAAGTTCCAGGTTTACGGCACATTGGTTGACTCAAGTTTTCCTACATATTTGGGCATATGTTTTTATAAGTTATTTGGATTTGTAAATGTGTCTATTTTACTTCATCTTATTCACAGGTGAAAAGCATTTGTAATTTCTTAAGTCTTTAGACTAAGAAACTTACTCTGTAGATTTCGACCAAAGTGAACCGACTTGAGTGGTCGGTTGAGTCAGCTGACTGAGGTGAGCCGACTTGGTCGAAGAGAAGAAGTCAGTCGACTTGGTCGAAGAGAAGAAGTGAGTCGACTTGGTTGAAGTGACAAGTGGTCGAGGTAAAAACCGGTTGGTAGAACCGACAAGTAAGTCGAAGTAAATTTAGTCGAGTGGAAAGACCGACTAAAATTTATAAACTTGTCTAGTCGGGAGATAGACAAGTTTCACCCGACAAGTAAAGAAAAAGTGGTCGGCATGAAAAGTGAAATTTAAATTTTAATATCGACTGAGCCCTAAACTCAAGTTTAGTCGGCTTGGTTTTGGCCATCAGAGACCCTGCGCTATGCTTGCTGCTTGATGTTGGCTGTGAAAGACGTGGCAGAATATCACTGGAGAGGACATGCCGGTGGAGAACTCAGTCGCTAGAGGAGAATACTGTCAGTCAGAGTGAGTGGACTGCTAGAGGGTCGCTGCTGAAGAAACCAGCGTTGAGGTCAACTTGCTGCTTCAAGGGTGCTAGATCGTGATTGTTTTTTTCAGATCAGAAGTCTGCTTGCTGGCCAGGGAAGAACCATGACTGTTTTTCCTGTGTGGAAACAGTGTTGATGAAGAAAGGGAGCCATTTCCCATGAAGGAGCTCAGTGTTGTTTGTTGCTACTGGGAAAGAACGATAATTTTTTAATAAAAAAAAACTGTTTTTTTTTATAAATTTTTATTGGAAGTTTGGAATATATATATTCAAGTCATTCAAGCTCAAGACAATTTATGGTTCCATATTTACTCATATTTTGGGAGGATGTCTTTTATCTTCAACATTTGGATACTTAAATAGTCCCTGGGGTAAATCTTTCTTTCATTCACAAGTTAATATCATCTATTTCACAAAATTTTCAATTAGAACATTAAAATTCCTCACTCCTCCTCTCCTTTGAGGGATTTTTTCCTACTCAGGTCTTCCCCAACAATTTTGTCGATCATCCAACTCTTCCTTGAGTTCTTTTACAATTCCTGTGTGGACTTACGAGCTATATTAGAGGTTACTCTCCCTTTTGATTACTAGTCAAACGTTTTCTCCTCAGTGACATCAAACAACGTCTTGTCTTCCAGATGTCGAGATTTTTCCTAGGTCTTGCTATTGATGTCATAAACTCTTTCATGATTCCCCTCAAGCCTCCTCGCTTGAATTTAGGAATTCTTTTTCCACCCAGCCTCCTGCTTGAGTCTAGGAAAATCAAGGTAGAGTTAGATCATCAATTTTCTTGCCACTTCATTTGCCTAACACCAATGTGTTCACACAACAATCATTTTCCTAACACCATGGTCCTCCCACAACATATATTTTCCTTGTTCGTATGTAATGTTAATTACAACTTTTTTACTATTTGTGACACACATTCTTTGGTGCTTATCGTGATTTCACTGTCATTGCTCCGTTCCGTGAATCAACGTCACGGTTAGTTGTAATATTATTATCATCTATTGATAAACAATAATTTCATCAATTTAATCATCAACATTTCATGAAATGATTTGCACCTCTACCATCATTCATGATTCGTACAATCATGTAAGCCATCCAAAAATAACTCACTCATTTTTTAGCAATTGAGCGCAACTTTTTTACGCAAGTAGATTTATATTCCATATTGTACGTTGATCGTGACAACGGTCATAATCATGGTAAAACCCTGCAATGTCAGTACATAAATAACAGAATCCATAGTTAATCCTTGGTTCATAAAAACTTCGAAATCCGACAATTTATAATAAGATAAAAAGTAAAACATCACTCATTCTTAAATTTATTATTTAAGTTAGTGAATACTTTAACTAACCGTCAATTTCGATTGGTAGTTTTCCTGGCATAATCCTACAATGTTAGTACATGTAACATTATACGATGCTCATTCACTTATCATTTTCAAATACTAACAGCAATTAAACATCTTTACTCATATGTCTTTGGATAGTTACGAGTGAAGGGACATTCCAATTCTACACAACAATAATGAGTGGTAGTAAGCTAGAGACGTAGAAATCTCAAGTGACATATAGTTCTATTTTTCTATTAGTGTCTTTAGAGGAAACAATCTACTCTTTGATGGGACTCTTGTACTTTGAGTAAAACCGCCTTTTAACAAGGCAACGCAAGCTACGAATACACACGTGTTAAAACTTTTATAAAAACCATAATGGATAATGTTCATCAAAGGTAACCGTAAGTTTAGAATACTATTTCTCCTAAATCAACCCACTCTTTTCACAAGAATTTTAACGTTGGTGCAACACACTTGTAACCAAAATGCTTCAAATAACCAAAATGTTTTAACAAGATGGGATGTATTAGGATTCAACATACTAGATCTCGTTACTTACATACGATTAACTTCTAAGGTGGTAATCATATAACCTAACTCACCTTTTAACACAAGAATAAAATCATAAAAGAATACATACTGATACTTTACGTAATTTGCCCAAACCTCTAACTTCAGTATTAGATACTATACTTGTGTTATCACACATTACATGGAATACACCAATACCCTAAGGGGTATTGTTTTGCTATGTTAGAGATTCATTGAGTGAAGACCCCGTGGTGTCAACCATATCCCAACAATTGTTGAGCTGGAGGAAAATCTTCATCTTGATAGACCAAAACTTGTAGTTGGTACCAGTTAGTATGGCTCTAGAGATTTGCTTCAAATTGCTTGTTATGGTAGTAACCATGTTGTTATGATTAACTAGAGATCTTTTTTAAATGGTAGTAACCATGTTGTTGTCTTTGGCTCTTAAACTAGATACACATGTACAAAGTAAAACGGATATTTAAAAACAAATGCTTATGCTGTTGCAAAACATCCACGGACTGAGTTTTAAATTTTCTCATAGATATAATATATTGGCAAATTTGTGTTCCTAAAATAGTGTGAGAAAAATAAAGTGTTATTAAAATAGCGTAAGAAAAAGAAACTACACCACAAAGTTATGTTATATATGAACGAAAAAAAAAACTTCATAGCCATTTTTTCATTATTCTGAAGCTGATAATACATGAACAAAATATAGAAAGCCAAGGTATTATACATACCCAGTTATAAATTATAAAGTATAAGCAACGAAAGTTGCTTGGGTATAAAGATGGAATTTCCTTTAGTAAAGAATATACTTTCTCTTTAGTAAAGAATATACTTTTTCTTTACTGAACAGAAAATGCATAGACTTAATGAAAAAGAGAACGCGTCTTTCTTCTCAGACGGGTGGGATTTAGTTTACTTTTATTTAATTGTGTATAATTTAGTATTAAGTAGGTTTAATTTTTTCTTGTCAAACAGGTGGGATTTAGGTTACCTTTATTTAATTGTGTATAATTTAGTATTAAGTAGATTTAATTTTAAGTAAAATTATAATATGGTTTTGTATTTTGGTTTTATTTATAATTAATGTCTTTTTTAAAGTAAACAAAGGAAATTAGGAGCGAAGATGCTTATACCTACTTTAAAAAATAGTTTAATCTAATAATTTAAAAATGTTTTAATTTAATAGTTTTACATACCTAGGTTTAATTTAATAGTTATTTATAATCTAAATTTAATCTCATAATTTAGAAATGTTTTGATCTAATAGTTATATTAGCCAAAGTTAAAGTTTGACATGAAAATAATTGGATAATAAATAAGAAGTCATAAGAAAATGTCATTGTCATTTAGAAAAATCAAAATTGTATTGAAATTTTATAAAATTTGCATTTATTTACTAACAAAATTTAAGCAAAATAACATATAATTTTTTCTATTAACAATAAAAAGCTAAACAAATTATTAAACTTTGGTAAATCTACAATATAATGTCAACTAATTAAAATATTAATCATCATATTTATTTGAATAAACCAATAAATATTAAAAAAATCAATATTTAGTTTCATTAATATGTTAGTTTATTAAATGTGAAAACAAGCTTGATTAAATATCAAAATAAATATTTGAAATTTTTATTTTAAAAATTTTATTCAATAAATTTATATAAGAAATATTATAATATGTTAAAGTTCTTATATATATTTATATAAATATATATTTAAATAAAAGTTCTATATAGTGATATAGTTATATTTATTGTGATTGTCACATCTATTAAGATTAGTCATTATGGCTATTTTAATAAACAAAACACTTAACATTATTTTATATATATATATATTAAAATTTATTATATTTAAATAAAAGTTGTGTATAGTGATATAGTTATAGTCAATCATTGTGATTGAAACATCTATTAAGTTTAATCATTATTACTATTTTAATAAACAAATACTTGATACTGTTACGTATTTTTAAAAAAAAAAATTTATATGTAACAATTTCATTTGCACAATAGAAGAAATTAGTCAAATCATTAAAATGAACCAATCATAAAATGAAAAAGTAGATTTTAAAAGATAAAAAATATAATTTTATTTTTAAAATATTAATTTAATATATGAATTTTATAAAAGTTATATACAACTTTTAAAAAGTATATAAATTAATTAAAGTCAAAACTAAAACTATTATTTGACTAAAGGATATATACCTGCATTCGGATATAATAATTAATATGAGATTGAATTTTTTTCACTGTGCTCATTCTTTTTCAATAAAAAAAATAATATACATACATTCAAACAAAATAAAGCTATAATTTTGATAAAATGATATAGATTTTATATTATAAAATATATTAAAATAAAATAAAAATATATAGTTTAAATAACATAGAATCTAATAAATGTTTGGATTAGTTTATTTTTTCATAAGAATGAAGGAAGCTTCAAATATGTTTACATAAATACATTAATAATAATCTTTTATTTCGTCATGGATAAAGAGTGAGTTGGTTTTATTGGGTATTTGTAGTTAGTTTTAACTTTAATTTGCACATATAGATATTGCATTTTCCATTCCAAGTGGAGACATGTTCCTTTACACAAACGAGAACTATGTAGAATTATAGCTATGTCAAGAGGTGTTTATATTTTAGAATTTGGAGTGTAACTATAGTAAGTATGCTTTTCATAGATTGCAAGAGGATGAGCCAAGTGCAGAATGATTTTATGGGCGTTGTTCCAAATTCAAAATAAACAATTCTAAAAAAAGGGAATATGATGCATAGATTTAACTAGTAGTTGATACATGGATAACTAATCACTGATGCATGGATAAAGATATTCGTCAACAAATACTACATATTTACAGGTGAAGTTTTCACTCAACCACATTAACAAACTCTTGACCGGATATCTAAACCATACACTAAAGATAGAAAAATCGTTGGAGCAAATGACCAATACATTAACACCAATACATTAACAGATTACAACATTATACTATGAGCACATATCACATGAAGACAAGTAGGAATTCTAATTTGAACATTTCCCCTTAAACGGTACTTGTCTTATTAACAAGGTATCCATTTGCTTCAACATGGACTTCACATTTACACCTTGGTAAAGTAGACATCACCAAACTATAACTTGGAATTCCAACACACAATGTAACTTGCTAGAAGTTAGTCACTGACTCATAATGTTTGGTCATTTACTCCTAAGCTGTTTTGGAGCATGCAACAACAGTGAGTTTGTTTTTTCACCCAATGGAATATCATAATTTTCAAGTAGATTTTTTACTAATGATTCATCATTTACAACATGTTCACCATTTTTGTTCTTAAATTTATGAATTATCGAATTACTTTTATAAAGAACTAATAATAATTATTAGTATTATATATTACAAGGCATTCAAAAAATCATTTATCTTAATTATGCAAACCAAGAACCTAACAGGGTGAGTGCAAGCTAATGAGGGTCACTTTTGGCACGTTAGATGCAATAGAAAACTGGAAAGTCAGGGATCGAGTCTTGGATTTCCTCCCTTGACATTAGAGGAAAATTCAATTTAAAATGGGCCTTCCAAAAATAATACAAATTCCATGTCATCATGTTTTATCCAATCAAAGTGCTTTAAAATTCAAAAAAGGAGCACCTCTTAAACAATTTTTTAATATAAATTTGGGGATAGGTATCATAAAAAAAACTACTTTTTTGTTCGTATTTTTGACATATCTCCCTAATTTTTACCTCAAATTTCAATCGAGAGAGCTCGTTGGATGCAGAATTAAATTCCGCATCCAACGAGTACCCACTCGCTATACTTTTTACAGGCCTTTCTCCCCCCAAAACAAGAAATACCTGAAAAAATGTGATGATGACATCATCATCACGTTTTTTCAGGTATTTCTTGTTTTGGGGGGAGCAAGGCCTGTCATGTCATCATCACGTTTTTTCAGGTATTTCTTGTTTTAGGGGGAGCAGGGCTTGTCAAAAGTATGCCGAGTGGGTACTTGTTGGATGCGGAATTTAATTCTGCATCCAACGAGCTCTCTCGATTGAAATTTTAGTAAATACACAGGGAGATATGTTGAAAATACGAACAAAAAAGTAGTTTTTTATTTTCTTCCTCCAAAATTAATAAATATTATTTTATTATTTTAGCTATTATTTTATTAATTTTCCTTAGGAGGCCCATTTTGAGTTGAAATTTGCTCTAATGCCATGTTGAGGCCTTAACACCCATATCTAATGCTCAAAACCTCTTAAAGGCATGTGCATATTTTCTTGGAGACCAAAGCATTCCTTGAGTAGGTCATCTATGGTGCTTCAAGGAATTGTTCATTAACATGAGTGCCTCAAATATTCCATTATGGCCTAAGGAACGAGCATATTCTCTCAATCATGTCTCAGAGGTCCCATACCTGCTACTCAAAACCACATAATTCTACTAACATCCATATTCATAGTCCAAATATATCTATGAGATTCCATGTGTGATTTTTTAAGGCATACTTCCTATCCCTAGATTCCTAGAAGCTTTATTTAGGGCCTAAGGCCATAGTTTCCTCCCCTGACCATGTCAATGGCCTTGAGATGCATACCTAATGCTCAACAAATGATGATGGCATGCATATCCCATTTAAGATTCAAATGATTCACTTTCAATGTCATGTGTGGTGGTTGGAGGCATCACTGTTTTGGCCCTAAATGGTTAACAACTTCCTTTAAGGCCTAAGGACCAAGTGTTCCCCCCTACCCATGTGAAGGCACCTAATATCTTTCCTTACTGCTAAAAATGTTCTAATGGAACTAGTATCCCCATTTCAAGGTAAATGAAACCATGGAAGGATTTATTGAGGTTGTTCAACACATCATTCTTGGCTCTAGACAGATAGAAGCATCTTCTAGGGGATAAGGCCTAGATTTCCTCCCTTATTATGTCTAAGGTCCCAAGACACATACATAGTACTTAGAAACCCCTAATGGTTCCCATATCCCCATTCAAAACAAAACTATCAACATTCAAGGTCATCTATGGTGATTCAAGGTGTCGTTAGTGGACCTTGAGCCCTAAAAGCTGGTTGACAACCTAAAATTAAAGCTTTATGTACCAACCATGCTTAACACTTTATCCTCCATATCTAATGCTAAAAAAAATTTAATCATGGCCATATCCCAACTTAAAGGTTGAGGATACCCTTAAGAGATCATGTGTGTTTGTTCGAGGTATTGTTCTTATCCGTACATGTCTATAGGATTCATTTAGGGCCTAAGGACTAGGTTTCCTCCCTCAACAATGTCTATGGATATGTTTCTAGTGCTCAGAGAATTCTAATGTACTGCATCTTCTCTCTTAGATGAAAAATATCACATACGAAGGTCCTATGTGCAGGTTCAATGCCTTGTTCATGGACCTCAAGCCTTAAAAGCTACCTTTAGGACATAATTCTTAAGTTTCCTCCCTCAAGCATGCTCAAGGGACTATGACCCATACTTAATTCTTAAAACCTCCTAATGGTGTCCATATTACAACACAAAGAAAAAATATGCTCTTGGGAGGTTAGGCATGGTTGTTTGAGATTCCTGATAATGCTAAAATATTACTATAGGTCCTAAGTTTTGATGATGCAAACTATTGTTTTTATTCATTTCCCTAGCCAAGCACTAAAACCATTTTTTGTGGTTCTCCATAACATGTGCATGTTTTGCTTCTCTAAAATGTGTACGTGTTTTGCTTCTCCAAAATGCATGCGCTTTTTGCTTCTCCATAACGCGTGCGCATTTTGTAACTATAAAATGTGTGTGTGTTTTGTAACTATAACACACGTTCGCATTTTGCGTAGCCTAACTTACGTGTCATATGACATGTCAGGCTCGAGATTAACCAAGCCAAGCATTACATAACGTGAGCGCATTGTATTTTTATGTATCATAAGCGTGTTTCCAAAAAATAGGATTGCATCTAAAAGATCCCTCAACTTCTTACACACACCCAACAACAATATATAAAACTAAGAACAAAATATCAAATTAAGTTACAAACATTGCACAACCATAATTATAAACATTATTCACACACTAGTTCCTCTCCATATCTATAAAATATTTCCTCCCAAATATCTATAAAACAAACCTAGTATAGTATCTTTAGAAGCTTGGTAAACTAGAAGGAATGCTGGTCTTCACATTGAATGTGTGTATATTGAATACTAAGCACACTAATATTGTAACATTCAAGGTCATCTATTGCAATAGAAGTACTACACATGCCCGCTTTCATATACAAAACTGGCTATGGAAGGTTGTCCATTTTCACAAAGCTAGGCTACAGTAATTGAATAATAATTTAATTACAGTACAAACCTGGTTATTTGTGTGAATTAGCACATCACAAAGTGTGTTTTATTTTTCATATATCTTAAATTTAGGATGTTTTGAGAAACCACTCCAATCGGCATTTCCAGTTCTGTATACTCCAATTTGCATTTTGGACATTTTTGGACAAGCATTTCCAGTTCTGTATACTTGACATGAGGGAAAATTTGCCTGTCATGGTACTCCACCTGCTTTTCCAGATATTCCAACTGTTTTTGGAAGCTACAGACGATGGCGATCTGTTGAAGAATGAATGTGAATGTGGAGCCTATTACCAAACCCATAAATCCAGGAAGGAAACCAGGATCATACTTGTCAAACATGATGGATGAGATTCTCTTAAAACTGAAAAATCGCTGAGTCTGGTAACCCTAAAACCCGAGATGAAACTGGCCTGAAATAAATAAAACTAAAGGATAGCCGAGACTTTTCAAATCCCTATCTCACACGAATCATCTCAGAGAAGATTTACACAAATCCATACAGAAATATGCATATGGCGAGGCCTTTGTGGTTGCGCTGACGTCTGGATATGCCATTCATGTTATTGTGTTCATTTCGTAAATCTGGGAACCATTTAGTCACTTCTATTAGCTTTAGCATAGTAGACACTCTTGATTGTGATACAATTGTAGGAGCCTTATTGTCTAAGGAGGTGTGGGGGGATTCCAGTATAGAAACTTCTACACCATAAACAATGGTGTCTAGGGGTTGATTCATAGAAAGAGGGGGTATTTTGAGAGGTACATAAATATCTAAGTAAAAAGGTAGAAAGGGTAAGTAAAAGTATCGGTGCTACAAAAATCAAGTCATCTAAAAAACGATCATTGGAAGAGGAAATAATCCAAGTATGACTCCACAATAGAGTCGAATATTATTGAGACAATTTTAGGTATGGCTGATGAAGTTTTATGCACGTTTTCAATGTCTCACAATATCATTAGGAATGGTTATTAAATTATGGTGATTTGAATCACATGTATTGACATAGGACTTGGTTTTCTTCTTACCAAGCTTTTAATGGTGATATATTGTCCTTATAGGAAACAATGTTTCTTGTAAGACTGTTGGGATTTGGAGCATTGGAATTAAAATGTTTGATGGTATTGTAGGGACGTTAATAGAGGTAACACATGTACCAAAACTCAAGAAGAATTCAATGTCCTTGGTAGTTTTGGATTCTGGAGGTCATAAATTTACTTGTCAAGGTGGAGTACTGAAGCTATCTAAGGGATTTTAGTGGTAATGAAGGATACAAATATTGGGAACCTTTACAATCTAGAAGGGAGTATTGACATAAATGAAGTAGTAGTGGTATCTAAAGAAGAAAATGAATACACATTGTTATGGCATCAACGATTGTGCCATATAAGCAAGAAATGACTAAAGGCACTAAAAAATTGTAAGTGTCTTCTAGATTTAAAATTTAAAATTTGAATTTCTACAAACAGTGTGTTTTTTAATAGTAGTGTAAACAAAAGTTTAAAACAAGTAGTTGTACAAGTAAGGGTATTCTTAATTATATTCATTCAGATATTTGAGAGCCATCCCCTACAATTTGTTTTGGACGATCATCATATTTTGCGACATTTATAGATGATTACTCTAGAAAGGCAAGGGTCTATATTCTGAAAAGAAAATATGACGTGTTCAATGTATTTAAAGAGTTTATAGCTTTAAAGTTGAAAAGAGAACGGTCACATCAATCAAGTGTTTAAGAACATATATTGGAGGCTAGTTCACATCTTTGGAATTTGAAAACTATTACAAGGAAATTAGGATAGAAAGACACAAATCCACAATTTACACTCCTCAACAAAATGACATGGTTGAATGCATCAACATGAATCTTATGGAGAGAGCAAGGAGTATGCGCAGTGATGCCAAATTGCAGCAAGAGTTGTGGGAAGAAGAAGTTAATTACATCTTGTTATTATTAATATTTTAAAAGTTGTTATACCAAAACAAAAGGATCTCTGAAAGAATAATAAGAACATCAGAACAAAAGAGAACACAAAGATTTATCCTTGGAAATCCTCATGGGGAAGAAAACCCCAAAAAAATTCCTTTATATCGACTTCAACCCAATAGAGGGTAAGAACCAATAACAAGACTAGATTGCTTCCTCTCCTCCAGATGGATTGTATCCTCTGTCTCTAACGCAACTGATTGAGTGTTCTACTTGTCCAAATGAGGGAGGCGCCTCTCCTATTTATACAGATAACCTGAGAGGCTTAATAACCCAACTGGTCTGACTTCTCCTTGCTTCCAGGGCCGAATTTCCTTGGAAGACGTAAAAATACAATTTAATAACACTTTAGTGGGTACTGTTGACCCGACTTATAGCATAGGTTTTACCTCAATACTTTACATGACCATAGGTAAATTAAGGTATTACATGTGTACAAGTAAAAGTAATCAAAGTGATTGGTTTGGTGTTCAATGTGGTTTGTCCGTGGTGTAGGGACTCCTTTTTGTCATGGCGTAAAAACTATTTGGTATGGGGAACACTCTCATGTTACATACTATGGGAATTGTGGAGGAATAGAAATCTATTAATTTTTGAAGGAAAAAGGATAGGCTTTTTTATTATTGTATCCAGAGTTGTGAAAGTTTTTTCTGAATTAGGTGGTGAGCTATCCATTAGTGTTTCCACTTGTCGGGCTGCTAGAGTGCCCAATCCTTTGGCCCCTCAATACAATATGATGGGTTTTTTTGATGGGGCATCTCACGCGGACAATAGCTTATGTGGCGCTGGTGCAATTCTCCGGATGACATACCAGTCCTACTTCAAGCTGTGGATGAACTATTGTCCAGGTACAAACACCAAGGGTGAACTTCTGGGATTGTGGATCCTCCTTCGCTTTTCCTTGGCTCGCGGCTTGGAAGGAATGCACATATATGGTGACTCAAAAGTCATTATTGACTGGGCCAAGGGTGATCAACGTATTAATCTCCCGCACCTGGATCCGTGGTTGGTTCGTGTGCGAGGCTTGATTGATTCTTTCAATGGGATTACGTTTTCACTCATTTTTCGAGAACAGAACCAAATGGAAGATGATTTATCTAAGCTTGCGTTAAAGGCTGATGAAGGATTCATCTTCTCAGAAAGGTGGTTTGGGGATGGACAGATCTTCCCCAGGGAATGCTTGGTTTTATGATTGCTAGCCTGGCAAGTTCTGGGTGTTTTTTCTGGCTCTTTGGTATGTGGTGTCCATCATTTTCTGGTGGTTGTCTCCTCCTTTTCTTCTTATGTTTTTTCTCTGACTCTTAGGTGTCTAAGCTCTGTCTTGGTTCATATGCCCGTTGTCTTCTTGACCCTCTGGTTGCTGGTATATCTGCAACGTGCTGCCTCGGTGTCTCCTATTTCTTGGGTCGAGGCTGTCTATTTCCTATGTCTAATTCAGACTATGTCGACTGTTGTTCTACGGTCTGTCTATGCTAATTCGTTTTTTTTATTATCAATCTTTACAAATATTTTAATATAAAATATGCACTTTTTTTATGTGAAAAAAAAAATAAAAGTAATCAAAGTCCCATTAAAATAGCGTGAGAAAAAGAAACACCACAATAATTCCGAAGTTGATCATACATACACAAAAAGCTAAGCTATTACATGTGGCACAAGCATAAAATAAAAGTAATCAAAGTTCCACGTGAGAAAAAAAAACCACACCATAAATGGAAAAAAATCGCAAGTCATTGTCTTTCACTAAGATTCCGAAGTTGATCCTACATAAAAGGGAAAATCTAAGGTATTAGATGTGCACAGTATAAAGTAAAAGTTGATCAAAATTCTGCATAAAGATGCATTTTTTTAAATGTGCATTTCCCTTTTATTAAAGAAGATACTAAGCATTTCTCATTTGTAAAGCATATAATTTTGAATATTATTTATATATATAAAAGAAAGATTGTGCTGTGCTGTGATAGTTAGTAATATTTATTGAAATTAATTTGACTTTTAAGATTTTTAAAAAGTAATTAGCTTTTTGTTTATTTATTTATTCCTATGTTTCAAAGATTTTAAGAGAAATATTCATAAATCATCATAGTTGTGATGAGTTAAAAGTTTAAGAAGCACTTTAATCTGGCTGTACTTAAGGATATTTTTTGAAAAATAGAATTTCATCTTCAATCTCCGTAATGTCACAAAAATGACAAACTCTTTTATCCCATAGCATTTTAGGAATTGTCGACCGCCTTGTTTCAGTATGGAGCTCGTGAAAATTTGTTTTTATTTTAGCAATGTTGATTTTCTTCTTTATGCTAGGGCGCCCACAAGAAGCTCCTACCCAATTATGATGCAATGGGAGCACACGAGCGGAAAAAAAAGAACGCGCACGCACCCTTAGATGTGTGCACGTGTTTCAACTTCGACAATGGCGAACCTCCACGTCGGATTGCTAGAGTGGACAATAGAAGCACGCACACACCCCTAATGACACACACACGTGTATGTGCGCACACACGTATATGGACGCGTGCATGTGTTTTGTGCGTATGCATACAGGGACACACGCGTGTGTCCCTGTGTTAAAAAAAAACAGTGAATAGTTTTGTTCAATTCACAACCAACCCGCGAGTGCGAAAGCTACCAAAAACTATGTCCAAGGAGGCCAAAACGACACCCACGAAGCCCAAAAGAAGTATCCAAGCAACCTAAAACGACACCCACGACGTTGGAGTAAGGTAGATGGAGTAGTATTTGCATTTCTTTGTTTATTTTAATGTTTTTTATTGTTTTTCAAATAAAATATAGAATTAAAAAAATTTGCAAATAAATTGAAACGGGAAAAAATTGATATTGCAGATACAAATTACCTAAACATAATGACAAATACCAATAAACCATCCCAACAAAGGAGTGAAACAAACCAATTAGAGGACCCAATAAACCCCGAATTAAAAGAAGAAAACCTCGAAGATGGATTTGGTGAACCACCAGAAAATCCTGAAGATGAATTACACGGGGATTTAAACCAATTAAGAATATTGAGTGATGAATTGAAGAACACCAGGGAACTCTCTCAAGTTTCCCTCACCACATCACTACCAAACATAACAGAGTCTATGAACATTTTCCATAGTGAGATAACCAATTTGAGCTAATATAGGGCTCGAATGAGAGAACATTATGGCACTGGTATATCCAAAGAAGATATAAAAAACTTGAATATCACAAAATCCCAACTGTGGAGCAAATTTACAGATCCAAGAACAGGATAGCCTCCAGATGTGAGGAAGGGGTGAGTTTTCATGCACTAGTGTAATTACCATCCATGGAGAGAAAACTGGAAGAAGCGATGGTTCATGGTTTTTGACAAGCCTCCATGCAAAAATGTCGAGGTCCCATAGTATTTTCTCAGGAAACTATGGGCTAAGTTTGTGTTAGGTTTCCATGTGAACTACTTCGATATCACTGAGTTCCAGGGCATCGGTTTTGGATCAGCCCAAGATTGACCTCACACCCACCGAAACCCACTCAGACGACCTCCTGCACCTAGGCGAGAGCCAAACCTGCTTCCCCAACCCCTTGGGTTAGGTAGCGGGTTAGATGAGATCCATGTGTCCGTTAGACGTACCACATGACACCTTCTCAAGCATACCACATTTGTGGCTATGTCCTCACAGAGTGAGTAGGACCACCCCTAGAGACACACTTTTGCATGGTCTATTGGTGGTGGGCGAGGGAGAGCAACTACAAGTGGTAGCTAGGATGATCCATCCAGCTCGACGGGACTAATGCCACATCATTGTTCTTGTTGTGGGAAACCATTCCATGTTCGCACGCAGGAGCATGCCACAGAGAGCTACCTACACCATGTTAGTTATTGTTTTATTTAATGTTCAAGTATTGATTATATGTTATGCAATCTCATAATTTCTAATAAATTTAACTTAGAATCAGATGTTGATGACTTGATTTTTTTTAATATACAACTATTCAGTGTTGAGTCTCCAACACCCAAGTGGGATGACGTTGGTTCCTTCAACCTAGATGGAGTCATGGCAGCTACAGAGGACATCACGGCACCAGACACACAGGTAGTTTTCTTTTAGTAATTAAATTTAATGTTAGTATTTAATCTTGTCGTCCAATGTAGTTAATATTTAGTAATTGAATATAAATATTTTTGTGTTTGCACAGGTTTCCGCAGGAGTGAGTGACCAGCCATCCCCTTCAGGGATCAACAAATCCCCTCGTGAGCAAGTATTATGTAATAAAGTATAAATTTAATTTCAGTTTTGAAGGATTATATTTGTATAGTTATATTTTTATTTACTAATATACGAGGCCATGAATATATATGAAGGTATGAGTACATAGGTACATCAGTGTCACTATCTTTCCATCGACTACATGTTTCCCACCATATATGTCAGGTGTAGCCCCCGGCATACATGTCCCTTTCCCAGCATCCCTCCCCACCCTATTCCATCCATCCCTTGCCTCCCATCCACCACCACACTTCCATCCAGATCCCCCTTCTTCGTCATAGCCTTTTCTCTCTCCCCCGCGCCCCACCCATCCACCCCCTCCCTTGTAATTTCCCATGTTTCCACCCTCCCCCCTCCCACCATGATACACCATCCATCCACATTTACCCATCCCTCCACCCCATCCCAGAACTCAACCCCCTCCCCCATATTCCCCCACCACCCTCGTTTCCTCTTCCAGGGTGGCCCATTGCATTCTACAACCAGTTGGGGTTTATCGCCATACATCATCACTTCGCCCACTCCAGTGCATTCCCTCTCTCACCGTGCCCCCTAATTTTGTAGCCAACGTCGATGTGGCTACATCCTCTTCTATGCCATCCACCCTAGCATCGGAGCAAGTTTTCCAACCCACTACTCCATCTGCCACCCCCAAGGACCAGCCGACTGCTCCACCAGCCACCCCTGAGGACCAGCCGATTGCTCCACTTGCCAGCCCCTAGGACCATCCTCTCATGTTCACAGTGAGATTGATTAGTTTATGGAAATCTCGTGCAATATTAACAAAAATTAACATAGGCAGTAAATTGTATGAGTTATCTTATAGTTTAAATGTTGCAGAGTGGCATTGTTGAGAGACTTGGATCACAGAGTAGGGTATCCCGCTCACCACTTACAGTCTCATCTGAGGTGATCTATTTAAGATTTGAAAACTTAATTTTGATTTTTAAATTGTGTTTTATACTTGTATAATTAGCTGTAGGAGTTGACATTTGATTATTGTCATTTCAAAGCCTAAGGAGAGGTGGTCAAAGTAGCCAGAAGATCCGAGCTTCCTTTAGCTCGAAGAAGAGGAATATTGATTTTGGAGGTGCACCTGGGAGCTCTGAGGGTGGGAAGGAGGATTGAGAGATCCTCCTATGTACACTAGCCATGATGTGGTATTTTGGCATGAGTTTCCATATTTTGTATAGGGCATGAGTTGCCATTGTATAGACGTTGGGAACAATGTTCCATTTTTCACTACTACTATATATGATTGGAAATTTGTGTATATGAATATATCATTTTGCACTTATTTATATTACTTTTCCTTTGATTACATATTTGCATACAGTATGTCGAATGCAGTAGTAGATTGCAGGTTATGCGCTTGCAATACTTATTGTTGACGAAGCAATAAAGTCTGTATGTTCACAATAAAATGCATAAAAAAGTTTAGCACTGTAGGTTAGTTAACAAAAAAAATACACAACTACATAAATGTGTACAATAGCAATGAAAATTTTAAATACCAAATACCTGATCTTGTAAATCATAGTGCAAATACCTAGCTTGGCCCTTCACCCCTCGACCCTTCCATTTCTTGTCTTGGTTGTCATACCTAGCTTCAACCTTGTTATTGCAAACCTAAACCCTAAGGACCTAGACCTCACTAGACCCCTGACCTAAAACCCTAGCTTTATACCCATCCAAACTCTTCCTCCCTTCTCCATATCCTAACCTACTTGCTTACCTTTCCACCTCTCCTCTCTCATTTCCTAACCCTGAGCCTCGAATCCCATACTCCTATCCTCGACCTATATGATCAGACCTTGGCCCCCTTTCAAAACCCCTTCTCTAGCCTTAGAATCCCTCCTAGGACTCTACATATCATTGACATTTCTAGCCATACATAAGAAGTTTTGGCAATGATCTACAAGTACATTTGCACTACTAAAATACCAAAAAGACCACAAAAAAACATGTACGAGATACCATCTTTGCTGAGGACTATCATATAGGTACTTGTTGGCACTCTTGGCTTGACTGGAAATTACTATTTGGCACAGTCATAGTAAAATTTGTCTTGTCTTTGCATTTACCTAACAATTGTCTTCCTAATTGCAAACTTGAAATTGGCATAGCTATTGCATCTTTACTTTGACTGGAAGTAACATTTTGGGACAATCATACTTGGCTGAAAGTTATCATTGGTTTGATAGTCTTATTCGTTGTCCAAATTGGAATAGAAATCACTTGTTTTCCTTTGGTATTTACATAGTAATCATTGTCTCATTTTGCAAGTTAGAAATTGATATTGGAATGATCTAATCTTACCATTTCATAATGATTGATGAGCAAAGAATCATATTGAACATGACTGTTGTTGGCTTGCATTTGTTACATCTACTTGGCAAACATTGATTTCGATAAATTTGACAATTTATATCATTTGAAGATAAAGTTGTCATTGATTACTCTCATTGAATACATACATATGTGTTATTTTATTGTTGAGCACTTGCAATTTTAACGATCTCTTGTACTTGTTTCTTTGGCATATGCTAACTGAAGTTTAAGGGTTAGCATGCATAACCTAGGGTTTAGAATCAATGAGGAAACCCTAACCCTAACTGAAGTTTAAAGGTTAGCATGCATAACCTAGGGTCTATAATCAATGATGAAACCCTAAACCTAGGAGGGAAACCCTAACACCAACTCTACCTAACCATCTCTTGTGGCATCTTATAAAGTAACTTTATGTTTGTATATGAGCATGCCTAGGATTGTAGTCATATGTCACATATTCTTTATACACTAATCAAATGAGTACCCTTTACGGTTTATCATGCACAAACTGCACAAGTTGATGTTAATTAGTGGGGAAAATTTAACTCTAATGAGGAAACTATTTTGACTTGGCTGGAAATCATTCTTAGTTTGACAGTCCTATATTCATGGAAAGTGGATTGATTGGGGTCTATGTCAATCTATGTTGGTTGAAAAAGATTTTGACTTTGTACGATGTGATGATAACGTCCCATCAACACCACTAACATGCTTCAACCACATGCATAGTTGAAAGGAAAATTACATCCAATGTTATTCGCAGTCACCCAACCAACCTTTAAATAAAATATTGAATCATCCTATAGTGTTTGACCCCCCTCTTTGACAAGAAATATTCATTATGGTTATTGGCTTGCAAGCATATATTCTAGGTATATGGTTTATTCTAGCTACATATATTCTAGGTATATGGTCTATTGGTTCCTAGTTAAGTGAGACCAACAAATATAATTATCTAATTATGATGAGTTCATAAAACTCTAGTTTGTAGTTGTATGTGTAAATGTGTAAACATAATTTTTTAGGTTTGTGGTTTGTAGTTCATGAAACACTATATTTTTTGTTATTTGTTCTTGTAGATTAGGTATATGGTCTAAGTGTATATAAACAAGTGATACTAACATAGAATTTGATCTATATGTATTTGAATTTCTTTCAATTCATGAAACCCTGGTATGCTTGATACTTGTAATCCATGTATGTGTCTCTACTTCTATTTCATAAAATTATTTGTTATACTTGTAATTCATAAAGCCTTAGTTTCTTTGTTGTAGTGAAGGTACATATCTTCTAGTTAAATGGTATATTGGTTTCTAGTTGAGTGACACTAGCAAATCTAATTATCTAAACCTATTGAGTTCATAAACCTTGGTTTTTAGTTCTATGTCTAAAATGTGTGAACCATAGTTTTCAAGTTTCTAGTTTGTAGTTCATGAAAACCTAGCTATGTTTTAGTGCATGTACATATCTTCTAGGTATATGGTCTACTAGTTTCTAGTTGAGTGAGACTAACAAATATAATGATATAAACCTAATGAGTTCATAAACCCTAGTTTGTAGTTCTATGTCTAAATTTGTGAACCCTAGTTTTTTTTTTCTATTTGTGCATGTAGCTTAGGTATATGGTTTAAGTATTTCTACATAAGTGAGTCTGGCATACCACATGATCTCTATGTATGTGAATTTCTACTTCATAAAACCCTAGTTTGTAGTTATATGTGTAAATTTATAAACCCTAGTTTTTAGGTTTATGATTTGTAGTTCGTGAAACCCTAGTTTCTTTGCTATTTTCTCTTGTAGCTTAGGTATATGGTCTAAGTGGATCTACATAAGATAAAATAAAATAATACATCATCTCTATGTATGGGAAATTCTTTCAATCCATGAAACCCTAATTGGCTATATACTTGTAATTCATGTATGAGTTTTTACTTCTAATTCATACAAATATGTGTTTCTACTTGTAATTGAAGAAACTCTAGTTTCTTTGTTGAAGTGTAGGTACATAGATTCTAGGTATATGGTCTATTGGTTTCTAGGTAATGGCATTGTAGGAGACCAACAGAGTCGACGACTTGTCGATCTGACCTTCGGTTGCCTAGTTATGTCGAGTTCAAAAGTCGCATGAAAATTTCATTCATGGACACTTGGTGACTCTCAGTGCGGGAGTGAAAAACCAAACAGAGCAGAAATATTGGACGTTGTTGGCTCCAGAAAGTGTGTATGGGAAGTTTCGATATGGGAACACAACCAATACTCGCACAGTAGAGGGTTTTGCAAAGTTGACCCACCAATGAGAGAGTTGCATTGAAGGAAACTGAACAAAACCCTAGTTTACGAAACCGATGCACAATGAAGCCATCCGGTCATGCAAACATGGTGGAGAGGGACCCTAGAGGTAATGGCATGATAGGATACCAACGGAATGGATGGCTCTTCGATCCGGCCTTCGGTATCCGAGTTATGTCGAGTTGAAATTCGCATGAAAATGTCATTCAGGGACACTTGGTGACTCTCGGTTCGGGAGCGAAAAAATAAACAGAGTAGCAAGATTGCATGTCATTGGATCCATCAAGTGTGTATGGGAAATGACGATATCGGAACACAACCAAGACTAGAATGATGGATCGTTTTGTAGAGATGACCCACCAATGCGAGAGTTGCATTGAAGGAAACTGAGCAAAACCCTAGTATACAAAACCAATGCACAATGAAGTCACTAGGCCATGAAAACGTTGTGGAGAGGGACCCTAGAGGTAATGGCATGCCAGGAGACCAACGGAGTTGATGTATCATTGATCTGACCTCTAGCCAACAACATGCAATCTTCCTGCTCCATTTGGTTTTTTGCCGATATGGGAACACTCCCAATACCAGCACGGTGGATGGTTTTGAAGAGTTGACCCACCAATGCGAGAGTTGCATTAAAGGAAACTGAGCAAAACCCTAGTTTATGAAACCGATGCAGAATGAAGTCACTGGGCCATGAAAATATGGTGGAGAGGTCCCCTAGAGGTAATGGGATGCCAAGAGACCAACAGAGTTGATGGATCGTCGATCCAACCTATGGTTTTCGAGTTATGTCAAGTTGAAAGTCGCATGAAAATGTCATTCAGGGACACTTGGTGACTCTCGGCCTAGGAGCGAAAAAAAAAACGAAGCAGCAACATTGCATGCCATTGGCTCTGACAAGTGTGTATGGTAAATTTCAATATGGGAACACTCCCAAGACTGGCACAGTGGAGGGTTTTTCAGAGTTGACCCACCAATGCGAGAGTTGCATTGAAGGAAACTGAGCAAAACCCTAGTTTATGAAATCGATTCACAATGAAGTCACTGGGCCATGCAAATGCAGTGGAGAGGGTCCCTAGAGGTAGTGGCATGCTAGGAGACCAACGAAGTCAATGGGTTTTTGACCCCGACCTTGAATTGGCCCAGGAGTTTGTGAATGGCTTTTGCAGGCATACTGTAACTCTCCATAGAACGTTGACCAGCGATCCAATCAATGAACCGTCGATTTCATTGGGATCATGGCCTAGTATTATGGAAAATGTGACCTCCCCCACGACTCTGCATGGCCCAAGCAAGCCTCCAAGCCAGATTATGCAAACTAGGGTTTCACCCCAGTGGAGTGTAAGCGCAATTACCCAATCTCATTCAATATAGCCATCTGGATCCTATCTATTGCTAATTTCCTCCATCAATATCTCGTGCTCTGAATAGGGAAAGAAGTAACATACCTTGGTTTATTTCTTGTTTGACATTGTCTGTAGATGGATGCTCGTTCCAACAATTAGGTTTGTGAAGTGATAGACCACAGAACCTAGTCTGTAATCCATGAATACATAACCACTAGTTCTTCTTGATTTCCCATCTAGCGTAAGATATTCACCCTTAACCACCATCGAGCCAATAGGAAATTGATTCCTCTTCATCAGCAATCAGTGATCTATTCAGGATTTGTTTACCTCAAATGCATCATGCCAACCAATAATATATGCCCCATTCATTGTATTTCAGGGAAACAACTGCATATATGTGTCTTTGTTGTATAAGATCTGAGATATGGTCATAGTCTATCAAAATCGCTGACTAAACCTCTTCTAAGTGGGTTGTTTCAATGACTACACATGGGTCTACTACAAGTGACACATGATCCCAATCATGAACACAATCCATGCATTCACATTCATCCAATTCACCACTGCTACAATGGTTGCAAAAGAAAGCAAGTTTTTGTATCCATATTTCAAATAGGGGGTTATTTGAGCTTCGAACCGAATGAAATCCACGTGTTCCTTGTACTGTGTTGCAACTATAGGAATGGGATCGATCTATGTCAACTACTTGCCAAAAAATTTTGACTGGCCTTCTTGCCCTTGTTGATGAATGCTGAACTTTAGTTCGGTTTGACATTACTACAGAGCACCATTGAACTATGGATTATGCATCTTTGATATGGGATTTTCTGGTAAACCTCATCTCCTCCCTTCGTAGTGCGTTCTTAATGCATGCACCGGCCCCATCATGCTCACCTTTGTCGTTCCTGGTCTCAAAGTAGTTCCATATATGCGGCACATTGTAAGTCTTATGTAACATACTCATCCATTGGAAGACTCGGGAATTTTTGAATTGGCCTGCACAACCATCTAACCATATCCAATGGTGATCTATTTGTATATCTCCCTCCTTTAGCTGATCATAGAAAATTTGAAAGCAATGTTGCACATAATGTAGAGTCATGGCATATGTCATCATTTATGTAAAAGTTTGTCTCCTTCTATATTATCCTGTTGTTAATGCTTCTCTCAGGGCCATGCCTATACGTAATATGTACCATGATGCTGACTTGGTCGGAATGGTAGTATTGACTATGAATTTCATTTTGTGGCTGAAGGGTGTAGATTTGTGCAAAATCCACAATTAACAATATGGCCCCATTGGGAAATTTTTCCCTACATTTTTTGTACTGCACATCCTTCCATCGCGTTACATGCACATGTTGAACATACTGCTCGGTTTTCGTTTAGAACTCCGTCAAAAAATCACATACCCGTAACTGTTGCCATGAAAACAAGGGTCGTATTAGAATGTGACCTTTAAAGAATGTATATGTAGAATCTGAACATGTAAGAGAAAAAAATGCAATAATCATTTGCACCTATGACTTCACCAATGAAATATTTTTACTTTCCTTCGCACTATCTTATTGATAGGTTACGTACTTGAAGCTCTGCATCTCCATGGTCATACTGCCAAATTGATGCTCATCGCTTCCATGAATGCAATGGTTCAAAAGAGAAAGCACACTGCACCTGGAACAATTCCCATATAGACATGATTTTCCATAGTATTTTTTTCCTTCATGCCTTGGACACATGATGCTGACGATAAAATCTCTCGATGCATTTAGTGGTATTATAGATTCATTGCAGCCCTGCTCAATGTTAGTATGTAAATAACAAAATATATGTTTATACGTGTCATAAAAATATTCATATTCTACATGGTATCTACAACAGCATGTGTTCCGATCAATGCATATACGAACATACCATGGTTTACATTTCTCAAAGTACCTTTGGCCCAAGTTCAATTATGTGTGCTCATTCCTAAATCTCTCATAGAGTTCAATTTGTGTTGTGTCAAGGAAGTGTTTGATGTGGGGTTCACATTCAGTAGAACTTTTTCTTAGCTTTAGCACATCTCTTTGGTTAGCTAAAGGTCTGGTACGATCATGCCATAACTTTTGTACTAAGTCCTTAACAGCATCAATTAGTTTCATATCTCGACGAGGAATCCTGCCGACAAAAGCGCGACAATCTTTTCCAGCTGGAGTATGAATATTTTCTCTTATAACATAGTACTTCTTAACAATTTTTCTATTTAATTTAAGTATGTGAGAGGTGTGTGAAAGGAGGCGACGTTGCCATGTGGAATTTCTTACAATTGATTATGATAACACATGACAAGACGCACAAATATCTTTAGTACATTACGTCTTCACAATCGTATTAAAAGCAAATTGGATATTTCTAACAATATGATTGTTAGCCTCTGAACTTCTAACCATATTTATGCCCAGAATTCTCCTAAAAACAACTAAACATTTTGAATTTAACAAACATAGTAATAATTGACATTTACCTTCATCACCTTTGGATTAAAAATATTCCTTCATTAATTTGCTACATTTCCAATCGATAATGCGTTTGGGAAACTTACCTTCAAGACCTGACAGAAAAATTTCATCCACACGGATATGTCCAAGAGTCCTTTGTCTTGCTCTAGACAGTCGAGTTAGGGAAGGTGGACATGAGCTACGAATCCCAGGGCTTCTTAGTTGTGGTGCTTCATTCACATGTAGGTCCATATTGGGAGTGTGCTCGACATGGTTGTCATCTTCTTGGAGAGATTGAAAATTAATCATTGCCTTGAGGTCCAACGCTTGAAACTCAGTGTCTTTCAATATACCTATGTCTTCAAGAGATTCAACAATATGGCTCATTGATGGATTTTTGGTTGGAGACTGTGTTGATGTTGGAATTTGAGTTGGGTCTGTTGGACGCAACCACTTCACCCGTGGTTTTGAACTAGAGGTTGTTATGTCATAAACAATGTTAGGATTGGTCACAGTATTAGTGGAAATGTCTGGACCATATCTCACTCTGTCAATTACCAACTTGGCCTTTTCTCGTACTTCATTTTCCTTTTCAATGGGCATATTCCTTTTAGTTTTTCTTACTATGTTACGTGAGTTTCCCATATCCAAAAATTTCTTTATCAAAACTATGAGGTCTACCCCTGCATAAGAAGCAACAAATAAGGTATTAGTTCCATTATACAAGAAACATGACACGTTCCAACACAATTAACTAAATTACAGATATGTTGGTATGGCCATTTTTGGCATTGATACATAAACATTGATTAAAGGTTTCTCTTTATGCTCAAACTAAAGTTTCATTTCTATACTCTATTTGAGTCAAGTAAAGAGAGTCATGTTTGCAGGTCACTACGGCTATAGGATTATGACTTCCTTTGTGTTCAAAAAGTATTGGAAGTCACAAGAAGATGAGTGAAAGATTCTTCATTTCCAACACCTTTGGACGACACAATAGTTGTGAGGGAAGACACAATTTGGTGTTTGGATGTCTTGGGAATAAATTGAATAAATTACACTCATTAAGTTACAGTAACTAAAGAGAAAAAATTGACTAATTACACAATAAGGAGGTTGCGAATCCCCTGAAAAAAGGAGAAATCATTGAGACAGAGGCATCCATGTCAAGATCAAAGGCATGTTATGATAAATGTTGCATGAAGAGGAGAGCATGGAAAATTTAGTGAACTATTCAATATGGACCCTCTCCCATGATTGCTTCCAAGGTTTTTATACAAATTGAAGAGTATCAAAGGAGAAACTTAACTATGCCATCCTGGTGGGAAATGAAAATATAATCATGGGAAAATGATTATTGGTATACATTGCATACTTCATCTTGTATAGAGAATATGGACAACTTTGTGAACTATTCAATATAGACCCTCTCCCATAATTGCTTCAAAGTTTTTTTTTAAAATTGAAGAGTCTCAAGATATAACTTCATCTATGCCATCAATGTGTGAAATCAAAATATATTCATGTGAAGATGTATATTAGTTAACATTGCATACTTCATCTTATATGCGGAAGATGATACTTGTTTAGATGTCAAGCTGGGAATTCTCCTTGTGAAATTAATTTTTGTCTATGAGAGAGATATTGTTGTAGGCATATGATAAAACATAAATCAATGAACGATCTGAAAGCTTGTGAATGAAAAAAATTATTTACAATTCACCATACCTATTCAAAATGATCTCTTATTGCAATGAAAACTTGTAGTTTGAATGTATCCACTAACTTCCAAGACCATTGAAGATGTTTGTTAGATTCCAAGATTGATCTTCTATCCAATAGATCAAAGAGTGTCCAATTGATGATTGAATCTAAGCCAAATTACAAGGCTCAGGAGCAAAAAATGTGTGAACAGTTGTAGAAAACTCATGAAAATTGGTAGCAACCATGGGAATCCAGATCTCTATTCTTTTTAACCAACAACAGGCCTGCATGCACGTATTTATGAGCGCGCACAAGTGTATAAGAGCGTGCACGTGTATTAATGTGTATGTGTAGATACACATGTGCGCATTGCTGCCTAACATTTGCAACATTTACTCACTAACGTTTATCCCATTTAATGACTAATGTTCTTCAACAATGTCTTGGTATTCACAGATGTGTACGAGTATTTTTACAATATAGTCTTCACCACTACTTTCTTCTTAGGCTCATGCGTTCCATTATGAGGCCTTAGGATCCTTACCTATGGTTAGTGGAGGGTAAGGGAGGCCTCCAACAATGACCAAGGATGTGTGTCAAGGTTTAACAAAGGTTTTAGTGGCAACCATGGTCAATAACACGTGGCCTCAATCCTTAGCACGACAATAGCGACAGTGGCGACCATGGTCATGACAATAGAAACAATGATGACGGTGGTAAATAACACCATTGTCAATAACGCAATCGTCATCATCATCATCAACATCCTCATAATCGTAATCATCATAATCATCGTCATCATAGTCATAGTCATATGATCATCATCATTGTCATCATTGTTGTCATCATCGTCATCATCATTATCCTCCTCCTCCTCATCATCATCACCATCATTGTTCATCATCATCATCGTCGTCGTCATCATCATCATCATCCTCATCATCATCGTAATCATCATCATCGTCATAATCATCATTGTCACCATCCTCCTCCTCCTCATCATCATTGTTCATCATCATCATCATTCCATTGAAAATGCTTGAAATTAAAATCAAAGCAAAGTTTCAACTAAACCTATCATCATCATCATCATCATCATTGTGCCTCATCATCATTGTAATCATCATCATCATCATCACCATCATTGTTCATCATCATCATCATCATCATCAACATCATCATCATCCTCCTCCTCCTCCTCCTCATCATAGTCATCATCCTCATCATCAACCTCATCCTCATCATCATCATCATCATCATTTTTCCTCATCATCGTCGTCATCATCATCATCATTGTTCCTCATCATCGTCGTCATCATCATCACCATCAGTGTTCATCATCATCGTCATCATCGTCATCCATCATCGTCATCGTCATCATCACCATCATTGTTCATCATCATCGTCATCCTCATCATCCTCATCATCCTCATCATAGTCATCATCCTCCTCATCATCATCCTCATCATTATCATCATAGTCATCATCTTCATCATCATCATTGCCATCATCATCGTCATCATTATCATCACCATCATAGTCATCATCATATTCATCATCATCCTCATCATCATAATCATTGATGTCATAGTCATCATAGTCATCCTCATCATCATCATCATAGTCATCATCCTCATCCTCATCCTCATCATCATCATTATCATCATTGTTCCTCATCATTGTCGTCTTCATCATCATCATCATCATCACCATCATTGCTCATCATCATCCTCATCATCATCATCATAGTCATCATCCTCATCATAATAATCATCATCCTCATGCTCATCATCATAGTCATCATCTGCATCATCATCATCACAGTCATCATCTCCATCATCATCATCATAGTCATCATCCTCCTCCTCATCATCATCATAGTCATCATCCTCCTCCTCCTCATCATCATCATAATCATCATCATCATCATCATCCTCGTCATCATCATAGTCATCATCATCATCATCCTCGTCATCATCATAGTCATCATCATCATCATCATCATTATCATCACCATCATATTCATCATCAGAATCATCGTAATCGTCATTGTAATCATCGTCATCATCATCATCATAGTCATCATCATCATCATCATCATAGTCATCATCCTCATTATCATCATTGTCATCATCCTCATCATTATCATTATCATCATCATCATCATCATCATCATCATCATCCTCACCATCATCATAGTCATCATCATCATCATCATTATCATCACCATCATAGTCATCATCATAGTCATCATCATCCTCATCATCGTAATCATCGTCATCATAATCATCCCCATCATCATCATCATAGTCATCATCCTCATTATCATCATTGTCATCATCATTATTCCTCATCATCATCGTCATCATCATCATCATCATCATCATCATCACCATCATTATTCATCATCATCGTCATCGTCATCATCCTCCTCCTCCTCCTCCTCCTCCTCATCATCATAGTCATCATCCTCATCATCACCATTGTCATCATCCTCATCATCACCGTCATGGTCATCATCATCATTCCATTGAAAATAAAATCAAAGTAAAGTTTCAACTAAACCTATCATCATCATTGTTCCTCATCATCGTCGTCGTCATCATCATCCTCATCACCATCATTGTTCATCATCATTGACATCGTCATCATCATCATGATCATCATCATCGTTGTCATCATCACCATCATTGTCCATCATCATCATCATCATCATCGTCATCATCCTCCTCCTCCTCCTCATCATTGTTCATCATCATCGTTATGGCCATCATCATCATTCAATTGAAAATGCTTGAAAATAAAATCAAAGAAATTTTTCAACTAAACCTATCATCATCATCATTGTTCCTAATCATCGTCGTCATCATCCTCATCGTCGTCATCATCATCATCACCATCATTGTTCATCATCGTTGTCATCGTCGTTATCATCCTCCTCATCCTCCTCATCATCATCATAGTCACCATCTTCATCATCATCATTGCCATCATCATCACCATCATTTTTCATCATCATCATCATCCTCGTCATCATCATCATCATCATCTTCATCATCATAGTCATCATCATCATCTCATCATCATCATCACCATCCTCATCATCACCATCATAGTCATCATCCTCATCCTCATCCTCATCCTCATCATCATCATCAACATAGTCATCATACTCATCATCATCATTGTCATCATCATCATCATTAACATCACCATCATAGTCATCATCTTCCTCATCATCGTAATCATCGTCATCATAGTCATACTATTCGTGATCATCATCATCAACATCATCATCATCATCGCCATCGTCGTCATCATCATCATCATTATCATCATTATCATCATAGTCATCATCATCATCATCATCATCATTGTTCATCATCATCATCATCATCAACAACAACAACATCATCATCCTCATCATCGCAATCATCATCATCATCATCATCATCATCATCATCATCATCATAATCATCGTCATCATAGTCATAGTCATCGTGATCATCATCCCCATCCTCATCATCATCATCATCATCACCATCATTGTTCATCATCATCATCATCATCATCATCATAGTCATCATCATTGTCATCATCCTCCTCATCATCATCATTGTTCATCATCATCATCATTGTCATCCTCCTCCTCCTCCTCATCATCATTGTTCATCATCGTCGTCATTGCATCACAAATGCTTGAAAATAAAATCAAAGCAAAGTTTCAACTAAACCTATGCACGCACGTGATTGCGCTTCTAGTGTGTGTGTGTTACGTTTTAAACTACTCGCACGCGTGATTTAAATTTAGAATTTTGGCAGGCACCTTTTTTCCAACCTACATGGTGGATGACTTGGCTGCTTTGGTTTTAGGTTCGAGTTGCCAAACTAAGTGGTTTGGACTGTCTTATGACATAAAACATGTTGTGTACCACTTCTCCTATTTCATGCATGATTTTGCTTATGCCACGCTTGTCCACTGCTAAGGAAAATTCACGCACTTGTGTAACTCTGTCTGTAGATTCTGAATATGTACTTTTTATTTAAATCTATTATCCTTTTCTATTTTTTTATTTAATTTTTAATGGACTAACGTCAATCTAACACAAAAGGTAGGCTATTCTCTTCGGCTATAACTTTTGATTGGCTCACCCATTTAAAAAACAAAAAATAACCCACATAAGAAGACACAAAAACCTACATCCTAAAAAAAAATATCGTTCTTTGACTATGTTAAGACCAAGATGTCATGGACCAATGCTCGACCTTGTCATTTTAGGGCGTCACTGACTTCCTTAATTAAAAAAAAATAAAACATAAATAAATATGAAAAAATAATGTTGCACTATACACACCTGTTATCTACAACTCTATATAATTCTTTTCATAAAATTCCACCATTTGCATACCAAACGAGTGGACCAATGCAAACGTATTCATTATTTTTTGGGAAGAAAATAACATACCAACTTTAGAAGAACCTCTTCTTTTGGGATTTATGCTTAGTTTCCATAAATAAAAGTTATATATTCTGGAAGATAACCCGATTGTCCACATTTCATATTTTTATGCCATATTCCAAAAAGTTGTGTAGGTACCTCTAATATTGCTTTTTGACGTTCAAATTTCTATTTTTCCAGAAGTCCATTGCAATGAACGCGTCATAAGTGACCAACATTAGCTTGCACCAGCCCGCTAGTTAAAATAGATATATACTTTTGATTTTCTAATTTAGGGTTAAGTCATGGGTGGTTTTGACTAGAGTATGAAGGAATCTTAGGAAGCTTCTTGTCCCCCATGGTATTTATTGTGTTCTTGTACATTAGGTACATATTCATAACCATGCTCTCAATTGGGGAGGGACTTGTTTTTATGAGGAGGATATGATATGATGTATTGTTTTCAGTTTTGAGATTATATGTTATAAAGCACTTTTCAATTTGCGCTATCCTTATCCATTATTCTCTAGAGATGTTGTAGCCACAAACTTCACATTCAAATAAGATAACAAGGGTGATGAGAATCTCAAAGAGGAGTTTCTTCATATCCCAAAGCTAGAGGTTTTTTTATTTACAATTGTTTTGAAGTCCATGGTAAGCTTTCCAACCTCCATTAATCATTTTCTCAATGCTATAGTTTCAACTAAGCTTATGATAAAGATTGTCTTTAAAATATTGGTATGAAATCACTTCCTCCAAGTTGTTGTTATCATATATATAAAATGATCATAAATAACCTTTTAAAATTTGATTATCTTAACTTTTGTTTTTGTAATTGTTGAGAGGTATAGGTCATACTAAAACAAAAATAGTTAAAAAATATTTGTTTTCTTACTGAAATCATAAAAACTCCTCAACATATAAAGTTTCTAACTTATATATATAATACTTATATATATTAAATGTAAAATAAATTGTATAATCATCTATTTACAAGGAACTTTTTTCCTTATTGTATAAATTTAAGAGGAACTTTTAACCTTATTGTTTGATCTTATTCTGAACGTGTAAGAACTTGCCGTAAATCACATTAAGATGCATGACTACAATTTGTCTACGAAAGGTTGTTCATGCTCTACATGTTTACATTCCTTCTTTTATTTCAACTTACCATATTTTTTTTAATTTAATTTAATAACATACTAGTTTAACTTACCATATTTTTTTTAATTGAATTTATTAATATTGAGAGAATTGTACATAACATAAGAACATATTAATAACATATTAGTTCAACTTTCCATAAAAATTTTTATTTATTTATTGGGAAAATACTAGTGTGTGGCCGGCAAGCATGGTGCATGGATAAGTCGAGGTGAGATTTGAACTTGAGACCTCCTTTACAACAATCTTTCATTTACACTTGCCAGTCAATCTACACCCTTATGAACAGTTCAACTTACCATATTATAATACAAATAAAAATTAAATTAAATTTTAGAAAATTAAATTATTTTTTATATTAATAAAAAATTTAGTTTTATATAAATGCATAAATAGCTTATAATTTAAGATAAATTGTAATTAATATATGAATAATATATAATTATGCGATATTAACTTGTAATGAGGATAGGATTTTGATCCTGTCATGATGTGATTTGTTCCCGTCAAATTTGACAAGCTATTTCGATTTCAAATTGTTACACTAATCTTATAATGATCGATCTCCATTCTTGCTTGCATTATAACCAACCATAAATTAAGTAGTTTTGATAATAACCAAAATTCTCTATATAAATCTGACTTATTCTACCATACTGTCGTGACCGTAACACTAACAGAGAGTACAGAAAGATGACATCTGGAAAACAGTTCTGCTATACAAATATAAAAATATAGTAGGCTATAAATATAATATAGTAGGTAATAAAGCCCCAAGGGTTAGCTCAATTGGTAAGAGGTGCTTACACTCTCTGTACCCGGGTTAGAGCCTTGAGTTTTTTGGGGTTAGGTCTTCTGCGAAGATGGCCAACGATTTACCACCTCTACTATCTACTAATGTGGGGAAGTATTACTGAGTTTTCAGTAGATCTTTTTCAAACGGATGAAATGTTATATATATTAACAATACGATTACAATCCCCTAATTAGGGTTACAGAAACTCACTCTGATCCATTCCAAACTAGCACAGCCACCGATAATAAAAAAAAGATGTCTAAAGATCTCTCCATCTCATATAAACCAATTGTTTGAAATATGTAAAAGACAGTCTGCAGGATCGCAGCTAAATGAACACCAAGCTAAATTCTACATATCTACTCGTTATATAATATGTATCTATACTACCATGTAGTATACTAAAAATTGAAACCCCTTCAACATTGAAAAAGAAATATTTATTATAATACTGATCCAGAGTTATGGATAATCTGGACATCCTATCTTTTCAACCCTAACACAGTCAAAGGAATCAATTTCAGATGTGCAGTGATCTGTAAGACCAAACAGTTGATCCTTTTGCTCCATTGATAACGTTGTAAAATGCCCCGCCGTGGTTCTTTGGATTCAACCATTTCATTTGCTATGTCAAGAAGTTGATCGAGCCGTTCAAGCCATTTCCCGAGAGCTGAATCATTAATATTATACCCGTGAGATTTCACTTCTTGTCTGATCATCGGTACCAGCTCCTTGACACGTATCAACTGCTTCTCACTGGTAAAATTCATGTTCATTAGCGTGCCCAATAATTTATGGAAGGAAGCATCATTCCGTGAAGATAACCACTTGGGAATTGGCTCCCGATCCGCTGTGATCGCATGCTGCCCGATATTTGGTACCTCAGCAGCATTTACAATATGCACACAATGCGAGTCGATAGTTATCACCTCCGCAGCATTTACATTATGTAAGCAAGCTTTTTGCACAAAGCTGCCAGTCATGATTTCCTCAGCAGCAACTGGCACCGCGGGCGCAGACTCAGTAACTGGCGGCGCACACTCAGCCTGCTCCTTGGCAGGCATCTTCTCTGCAGCACCAGGCAGCGCCTGCTGTATTTTAATTATGGCCTTCTGTATAAATATCATGTCAATAAGTACACGGTACTTTTCATCATCTATCGCTGAAATCATTTTGTTCATACTCTTGCTCATTCGATGACGACTTAAAACGTCAAACCAAGGAACCTTGCGCCCCTGTTTCACCATTTCAGATGCTTTCTGGACAAGCTTGTCCAGTTCTTTAACGTTGCCAAGAGGGGAAATTTGTTTGTCATGGTACTTCACCTGCTTTTCCAGAGATTCCAACTGTTCTTGGAAGCTACAGAGAATTGAGATCTGTTGAAGAATGAATGTGAACGTGGAGCCTATTACCAAACCGATAAATCCAGGGAGAAAACCAGGATCATACTGCTCAAACATGATGGCAGTCCTCAAACAATGTTAACAGTGCAAATTGTTGAAACGGGTGTGAAAATATAATAAAATTACTGAATTATATTGTCTACTCGCATCTTATGGCAGCATGATGGGTGACGGAATCTTATAGAACATATTCGGTCGAAACTTTGCATATTTGCAAGGGTTTTGACGGGAATCTGTTACTTTGTTACTTGGTAACTATGATTTTTTATATTTTTCAGAGCGATGTAGCGTTCGACCAACATTGATAGTGTATTAAATATACAAATTAAGATTTTGTCTCTGTCAACTTTATTGATTCCACTAGTCTGCAAACAACTTTATTCAATATGTCACTCAAGAACTTCAAATCTTAACACAAAAAACAACAACTTTCCGACTTCAATCGAAGTCGATTCGTTATTAAACTAAAGAAAATCAGAAATTGAACTCTTTTAATAAATCTAAAAGCACAATTAACGTTCTGTTATCCCTTTTGCTCTGCTATGAAAAAGGAAAAACACATTACACGCTTGGGTTCAATTTTTGGCTCAAAGAATACTCCACTTTAATGGTGGCAAAATAATTGATATATTCCACTTTAATGGACGAAAAATAATTGTTCCACTTTCATCCGATTCCTTTATAAAGAATCAACGGCACCCTACAAGCTTGCATTAATGACACTTTTCTGAGATGCTTAACGCTGCAAGTCGCGTCCGAGTTACCTTTTAATCCTCTTGTTTCCTTCGTATTTCTAACTGTTGAGAAGCATTCACAGTTTGTGCCAATATTCCAGTCAGATTGGACTATAAAGTTTATACTGACAAGTACAACCACGAACAAAATGTATTAGAATAAATGCTTATTATAGAGACAATCCCTTATCTGGTTTGCTTTGCCTTTTAGTAATCACCTTCCCTATAATCTTCTTTCCCACGAAATTCCCGAGTATATCTACTAGGAACATATCCACAATTCGTACTCTCACTTTATTCACATTCTAACCAGAACACAGAACACACTACGAGGGAACTATATCTATTCAAAAATGGAACTTATCCACAATTCCTCCTCTCACTTTATTCACATTCTAACCAGAACACAGAACACACTACGAGGGAAGAGGGGCAGTGGGTCTTAAGCTTAGTTACTAGGCTACAATAATGGTCAATAATCAAACATTTATACTTAGTTTTGTTTATTTATTCAATATTATATGCTAGCATAGTTATAAGTAAAGTGCTCATAAATGCATATAGACACAACTAACTACTTAGTTTTGTGATATAACCACAAAATAAATACTATTTAATAAACAAACAAAAAATAAAAAATAAATGGTTACCCATTTAACTAAGTCCTAAACTTATTTAAATATTTATAAAAATGCATTTAAGCATAAGAAAATAGTAGGACCACCATGAAATGAATTCCTGTTATACCTATAAGCATTTAGATATAAGTTTACGACTTATCAAGTTATAAAAATGCATTTAAGCATAAGAAAATAGTAGGACCACCATGAAATTAATTCCTATTATACCTATAGGCATTTAGATATTATTCCAAGTGTATCAAGTGTACAACAGGGATTCATTTCATGAGGGGTGGTAGGTGCGAGGGGATCCTCTTGGATCCCAGAGGACATGTTGAACAAACCTTCACTTGGGGCCTTGGACATAGGACCAACAACGAGGCCAAGTGGTTGGCACTCCTACAGGGATTACAATTCTTAGTCACTAAAAATCTCCGGAAGGTAATGATATTCAGAGACTCCCAACATGTCATTTTCAAATTGATTAATGGTTACTCCTCCGGTTCAATCAACTGTCGTCGTCTGTATGACAAAGCAAAGCCGCTCATGGCTAAATCCTATGAGATATTTCACATCCTTCGCCACAATAACTCTACAGCGGATGCCTTGGCCAACATGGGTGCCTCCCTACCTCAAGGTCATTATAGTCTGAACGGAAACACTCCTATCATCAAATTTATCCCATAATGGTTCGTCGGAAGCTCTCCTGCCTTTCTCAAGATAAGAAATCCTCCCCCTCTTCATACCTGGAATTGGCTAGTTCTTTCCCTAAAAGCATTGCTAAGAACTTTCTTCATCTACCACCCTATTCCTCCACCCCTCCTCCTTTCATTTCCCCCTCCCCTTATCCCTCCATTCGCATCCTTCCTCACTCCCTCATCTCACTAACCCCCTCCCTTATCCCTCCACACTTCCCTCCTCCCATCGCCTCGCGCCACCCTCCAACAGCTGGCTCCCACCCCACGCTTCATCTCGAAGGATCCTCTCATTTACTTTGTTGTCCTACCAATCCTCCTCCCCCCGCCGCGTGGTTCACTCTCTGCCCACATCCTCTCTCGGGTAACGCTGGCTTTATGTTTCACCGACCCTGGGTTAAATGGCCCTCCTCCTCGCACGCTCCAAGTCTTTTCGACCATTTTGGTATGTCTTCTCCTCGACGCAGAATGCAAACTCATTTTACTCCTTCTCTCAGCTTTGTTTATCACGAGGTTCCTCCAGAGTGCATTCTTCTGGATGTAATTGCAGGTGTACAGGAGATCCCGTGGGAAGCTCTCCCTCTCACTAGATCTTTTGTGAAGGAAAGGCTTGCCCTCGCAACCTTCTCCCCTTGCTCCTGTAGCACCCTCACAGGCTCCTCACTGTGGTTTTCAAACTCGGATTCTGGCTCAAATCTCACGACCGAAGCTCATAATGTCAATGTTGAGAGAAGCATAATCTTGGGTTGTCACTGTTCAGGGTGGAAGGAAGGTGCAATGGGCACCTTAACCTGCAAAGAGGGACAAAGTAAGGAGGGTGCCTCCCTGCAGCAGGAGTTACAAGTGCTCAATTACATTCTTAGTGGCCTTTCAGCTGAGAGTTAGGCTCGCATACAAGCAGGCTCTGTTCGTGCTTTGCACTGCAATTTTGCTTGAATTGACCTTTCTCTTGGAACTGGAAGAATGTCACAGGCCAATGAAAATGCTGGCATCATGGACGTGAAAAAGAATCTTAGGCGACTATACGAGATGATAGCAATTGGTATAATGGTCAATAAAGAAATAGCCCAGGAGGTCAAGAGCATGGGGGAAGTGGTGAGTTACACCTCTCTGCAAATCAACAACCATGACACAAGGATTGATGACAATGAGAGCAATCTTAGGGAGATCAAGGGTAAGGTTGATAGAATTCAGGAAGGCCTTCAGCGTTTGATCAACATGAACCAAGGAAGCAAGGTGAACGAAACCACTGCAGCGGCAACGCACCCCATGGAGGAGGAGTCTGTGGTTCAGCCCATGAAGCTCAGAGGCAATCCATAACCAGTTTTCTTTTAAATATGTTATTATGTTTTACTGTCTTTTACTTTGTAATAAGATTATAAGGGTATACACTACCCTAGGCACTACCTGTTTTGCAAATTCTCCATATGTAGTTTTTTGGACATCTTTCCGAATCAGTGTATTGTGCAGCAATTTTGAACTGCAAGAACTTTCTATTCATGCTATCCTTTCTGTAATGAATGGTTGTGCACAACTTTTTTTATAAATACCTTTTTAAGTTTCTGTTAAAAAAAACAGGGATTCATTTCATGGTGGTCTTATAGTGGTATGCTTAAATTCATTTTAATTAAGATTTAAATAAGTTTCAGTTAATTATTTTCATAAAACTAAGTTGTTGGTTGTCTCGATCCACATTCACCTACCATTTTACTTGTGGGTGTGCTAATTATACACTTGTTACACTTGAGTTGATTTTCTTAATTTAAAATAATTTAAATAAAAAATAGCATACCTTAATAAATGAAAATGCCAATAACCTCTTGCCATGTAAACATGGTAATAGATAAAAAAACAAAAACAAAAATTCAAATACTTTAAAACATATAAATTTAAAAAAAAATTAATTGATACAATATATGAAGAAACCTAAAAGTAAGGACGAGTAAAAAATGAATAAAACTTATATTTTATTTTTTATTTTTTTTCTAATACGTATGTTGAGTGTGGCATTTGGACACTCACATAGAAATAAATAGTAAATGGACGTTAGAATCCATGATGTATTTATTCATGAAATGATAAATGAAATTTTTTTAATATGAGAAAAGTTAAAATGGTTCAAAGTGATAAAACAAAACGTTTAAAACGTGATTTTTTTTCAAGGTATTTGTTTTTCATTTATGCATAGCATTCAAATGAGAATGTTTATTTAGATATAGCATTTAATAAAAAATTCAAACATATGTAGAGATAGAGATGAAAGTAAAAGTAAAATGTAAACAATAGAACATCAAACAAGTTAGAGTAAATCAGTTTTTAATAAAATAATTAATGGGGTCATACAAGCTAATGCTTTTTTCTTACAGAAAAGTAGTTATAATGAGAATTTGGAAAATATGATTACGTTATTGAAATATATATTTTTCTAATATAATGTATATATTTTGTTGGAAAAAATTGTACAATTACATATAAGAATTAGAAATAAAAGAATCTTATTTTAGAAATAAAATATATATCCAAACAAAAAATAATATAAAAAAATTAAAAATATATACATTTAAAATCTACATAGAAAACTCTATATACGCATGTTTGAAAAGGTCCTTAAGGAGCTTTAAAAAATAGATTTGTTATAATGTAAAAAGACAAATGTAAAAGGGTGTAAAAAATATAGTTACCTTTCCAAATACATATATAATTGGCAAATATATAACTTTTTATTTATTGAAAATTAGTTTAAATCCAAGAAAATTATATTCTCCTTATATTTATATGTTATTTTTTTTCTAAAACTATATTCATGTGTTCGTCTTATGTACACATTGTTAAAAGTTTCCGGGAAAAAAATTGTAGAGTTGTAGTTGTTTATTATATATATATATATATATATATATATATATATTAAATTAAGAAATTTACTAAATCATTGGAATGAAAAGGTGGAGCTTTAGGCATCACTATGAAGGTCTTAACACAATAAATGACTTTTGTTTTTTAAGTGTAGGTATTTGTCTTTACTTGGGCTTTTTTGTTTTCAAAATAGGTGAACCAATCAAAAGTTACAAAGAAAATAAGAGACCTATGTTTTTTAGAAATTTGACATATGACCAAATAAAAATGAATAAAATATAAAAAATAATGATGTCTTTCTAAAAAAATATTTGAAATCTACACACAAAACTCTACAATTTTGTGCAATTTCAATAGTAACATGTATAGCATATGTAGATTTTGAAAAATGGGGAAATGAAAAAATGGATTTGTTTTGTTAGTTGCAGGTCCAACCTACATGTTTGAAAATCCAAACCTAAAACCAAATAAAACAAGTCATCCACCATGTAGGCGGAAAAAAGCATTTGAACCAATTTTTTTAAAGGTAAAAACATGCATGCATCAATAATGCATGCATGGCTTTCTTTTTAAATAACACATATATGTTAATAAATGTGTGCACCTTGTTTTTTCTTATATTTTAATTACTTCTCTCTCTCTCTCTCTCTCTCTCTCTCTCTCTCTCTCTCTCCAATTGTCCCTAATCATCTCCTCTCTAACCCCCATCCTCTCTCTCCTTCTCTCTATCTAACCCATATCATCCTCACCTCAACCACTAAATACCTTGTCTATATCTCTATATCCCCTCCTCCCCAAAACTCTAACCTTATCACCTCTCTTTATATTTCTCCCTCCCCTCCTCCCCCAACCCCTAACCTCCCCCCCCCTCTCTATATCCCTCCTCGCCCCACTCCCAACCCCCACCTCTCTCTCTATCCCATCCTATCCATACCCCTTACCCCTCTCCCTCTCTCTCTGTGTTGACCCCCTACATACCCCCTCTCTCTCTCCTAATTTCCCTCTCCCTACTATTAACTACCCCCCATCCCTCTCTCTATCTCCCTCCCTCTTAGGGGAAATTTTAACAACCCCCCTAAATTTCTATGTACAATAAATGGGTGAATCCCTATGATATATAGGAAAATATGAAGGCTATTTTATCAATGTTATATTATGTATATATAGTTTTTTAGTGAATATTTTGTTGAATTATAAATTCTTGTAAAATATTGGTGAATCTTTCACTAAACTATAAAATCTTGTAAAATATTGGCGAATCTTTCAATAAATTATAAAACCTTGTGAAGTCTTAGAAAATATTTTGTCAAGTGTCTCTTTTGTAATTCATGGCCCCCTGCATGCCCAAATACATGATCATAAATGAAGTCCCAACCCCTAAGCATGATTCCCCAAACATCCACAAAAATGATATTTTCGCATCTCCAATCGCAAGCTTCACAATCCCCATGTTTCTTGGAGAAACTTTGGATCTAAGGTGATGGGATTTAGAATTGTCCTAGATGTGAATGAATAGCTATAAGACCTCATAGTAAATATCAAATTTCCTTCTCATGTGGACATTAAGAAACTTGCAAATTAAGAAACTTGCAAAATGAGATTCAACCCATAAAATATGAATGATTGTAACTCTGAATTTGATTTCCATGATCAATAGAAGGAAAAAGATCCCCTAGAATCTACCATTTCTTGAAATTGGGGGCAAATGGGAGAAGCCTAGCAATTTTTGTGGGTGAACAAAAGTTTGAATCCATTTTTAGAGGGGATAAATTGTTTTAATTTGGGTCCCCTTTTTAAATTTGATGGGATACCCTCTTATTTATTAAAAATAAATAAAAAAATGTGGGACAACTATATCTAATGGGTGTTTAATAAAAAATTATCCCATTAAAAATTTAAAGCCTTTAAATTTATCCCATGGGATAAGATTATCCCCTAAAATTTTCCATGCTCCCTCTACCCCTACCATTAACTATCCCCCACTCCCACTCTCTCATTCTTTGTCCTAATCCTACCACTAACCCCCCCTCTCTATCCTACTACCCCTACCCCTAACCCCCCATCTCTGTCTCTTATAATCCCCTTCCCCCTACCACTAACCACACCTCAAATCTCTCTCTCTCTCTCTCTCTCTCTCTCTCTCTCTCTCTCTCTCTCTCTCCCACTAAACTCCCACCTCTATTGAAGAACGTAACTTCAGAGATATTGTTGTTGTACTTTTATTGTACTATTTTTAATTCCTTTAGTATATGTTATTAATTCAATTGGTCATGTAAATGTACTTGAAAGAATGAATGTAAACCTTCCGTTGTAAGTTGGGTCAATAATACCCACAAGAAATATTATATAAATGTTTTTTTGTGTCTCCCTAGACAAGTTGTCCCTGTAAAAGTAGGAAGTCGTCCCAATTTGGTAAAAAGGTCACTCACTTGATGAGTATAAAGAGAGAGGGTGCACTTCTCATTTGAACACACACCCAACTCAAGAGAGAGAGAGAGAGAGAAGAAGAAGAAGAAGAAGAAGTTGTTTCTTTTGTCTTTGGGGTTAATCTTATATTGGTTTGGCATTGTTCTTATTGATGAAATCTATACTGAAAAAGTTGTTGGGTTTTCTCCGTTGTGGTTTTCCAGTTGAAAATATTTGTGTCTTTTGTGTTCTTGTGCTTGTATTTCTTTCAGTCATCCTATTCAGGGACAATTTTAAGAACACCCCAAAATTTATATGTATAACAAATGGATGAATATCCCTAATATATAGGAAAAATTGAAGTCTATTTTATTAATAATATAATATGTATATACCATTTGTTGGATAATATTTCATTCTATTATAGAATCTTGTAAAATCTTGGTGAATCTTTCACTAAACTATAAGATACTATAAAATCTTGGTGAATATTTCACTGAATTATAAAATATTATAAAAAATGGGAAAATATTTTATCATATTATAAAATCTTGTAATGTCTTGGTGAATCTTTTTTCTAGGAAGACTCATCTTTTGATTCTGTAGATTACTAAGGTAGTGCAATATAAGAGCATATACCAGAGATTGAATATCTCTGAAACTCCTAGACCATCAAATGAACAAATGCATGAATGAAGAGAGGAGGGATTTATGTATACATTTCATAAGAAATATTGGGGCACTCACAACTATAGGTGTTGGAGAAACACAATTGCACTAACTAGATTCAGGGAAAGTGGGGCCTCCACCTTTTATCTCATGCTTTAATGGTCCAGCGGACATGTGGGGACCCAAATCTTGACATACCAACAAACTTGTAAAATTGAACACTTTACACTGTGGAGTGATTATGGAACCCATGAACCATTATTAAAATGTGGAGTATTATCGAGACCCGCAACCTTAATATAGTGTATGAATTCCCAATTAAATTATTTTCCAAATCTCTCATTTTTAAGTTACCCTTTAAGAAAAAAATTTACTTATCTATTTATAGATATGAATGCTACTTTTTCCTTTTTTTGTTGACAATCAAAATATGAATTATGTCATTTGACTTATAATTTTTAGAGTTAGTTAGAAACTTGCAATGGTTATTAAAATAAGAACATACACTAATAAGAATAGAAAGCACAATAATTCATCATCACACATATAATTGGAACTACTATGTTAAAGAATACTTTTTCTTAGATAAACTAAGTAGGCATTTTTATCGATGTCCTTGAAATTTTTGAAAGCATGAAAAATGTGGTAAATTTTTTTTATCACCCTCATTGAATGCAAAAAACTAGATAGCAAACAACACAATGTATACATATCAAGTAAAACATGCCCTACACATATTATATACAATCATAATGGAAATGAAGTAACATTTTCCAACTAAATCATATATTTATCACACATAACTATATCAATTTCTAGATGATGATAACAATTACACATCAAAACAAATCACCAAAAACATTTTATTTCTTAATGGCCCTTACAAAAAACAAAATATCATAAAATAAGTACTAAACCCAACAAATTTAGGTCACAAATAAAATTGACAAACTTTGCAATATAGATAAAAAAATCTACTAGACACGAAATTCTAAATACACAAAAGAAACTACCAATACGCTTTGGACAACTCTACAAGAAGATAATGAAAATAATGACCATTTGGCTATATCCCTTGATCCATTATAATCAGTGTGCATTCATTTATATTAAAAACATCCCAAACATCAACAATAACATACATAAAATATGAACATATACACTCTCATTAATGCCTTAGAACCAATTATAATTGCAGATAAAGATCCTAATAAAAGCACATTTTTAAACAACTTGGTCAAATTCAGTTTGAATATATAAAAACAATTTTATGTCTCTCCATCAAGAGTAGCATCCACTAGCAATATATAAATATCAGTCAATAGTTTAAACATGACAAGGCATAAAATAAATCGTATCTTTTGAGCTCTATAACACTTTCACTAAAAAAAATTCCTAGGATATAATAAAATCCTAATAACATCGAATCATCCCTAAGAATCAAGAGTGCCCTAGAATTCAACAGGCCTCAAAAACATCCATGATAAAAAAACATGATAAAAGGTAAATTTACAATATAATAATCTATTGTAACTATGGATAAAAAGCATAAAAAGTTTGATAAAAATCATACCATGTTAATTATTGGATGAAAAATGTGACGTGAGTTTGTATTATGTAATAAATTGCATGTCCAACGTGCCCCTTCAAGACTTCAGCTTTCAACAATAGAGATATTATGTGAAGATTAAAATGTCGAGAAAAATAAGAATGAAGAGTAGAATCGCATCCAACAGAACATTCACCCTACAAAAGGAGTCTGATGTGGGTGAACAATGAATCATTGTAGCCTTTATATACAAAAAAATAGCCCCTTATTTTCCCTCTAATACTGGAAATCAAGGATGAAAGAAGGTATCACATGAAATTGACTAAAAATACAAGAAAATGTAACCATATGCCTAAATTACAAGGAAATTGGAAGGTGAAGTAACCCTTGGGAGCCTCCATTATTGAAAATTGGGGGCAAAAGAGTGATTTTACTAGATTTTCACTAGAAATTTAGGGTAAAGATAGATTGGAGTGAGATTTTGCTAGGGCAAGAATATATTTTTTCCTCATTAATCTATGGGAGGCTATTCATTTTGGATTTATTTTTTTCAAATAAATATTGGGTGAATATATTTTAACAGAAAAAACCCTTTCCATATAAGAAAATAGCCCACTAAATTTTTGTAACCCCCTTAATATAGGACATAGGCTATATATAGCCCCCAAAATTATAATTATGATGTTATAATCCATATTGTTTAAAGATATTACATATTGGAAACATAAAAATTCTAGCATGGCATCATATCTATGCTAAAAGAATTCATTGCAGGTGCAATAGCTACAACTGCCAGAGATTAGGGCTTCATGCTTGACACCCTACAAGGAAAAATCTAGTCATATGGGAATTTTCACAACAACTTGCTTTTGGTAAAGGTCCGTGACATTACATAAGGAAATTTTGAAGAATAAATGTTGATGTACCTTTTATGTGAGTTTCATCCTTAGATTCGCTGTACCTTATTAGATATGGTCCATGCAAAACAGTGTTCTATCCTCTTCTAGAATTCAATTTTAAACAGGTGACCTAGGGAAAAGTGTTATCTCCTAGGATAGGAAACTCCTAATTGAATTTCATAAAATTTTCTATAAATTGCATTGACTTTAGTTTATCTCATGCAAGTTTTAGAACCCAAAGTTGAAATAGTGACACGTGGCAATCCATACAAGTTTGATATACTGAATCACTCCATAAACATGTCACCTTGGGAAACTTAACATAAATTCCTCTTGGTGAATCCAATATTTCTCTAGCATATGGGTTTGGATAGAGGATAGAGGAGACTACCTTGGGAAAAAGTTAGACCTTGAGGAGCATATTTTTTTTGATATAATAGAATTAAGACGAGATAATGGAACATGCTTAGCATATGAAATTGGATAAACTAGGGATTCTTGTTCAAGGCGCTTCCCTATAAAGATAAAATTTAAAAAGAGAGCAATTCAACTCATCTTAGTATGGCACAACTTCTTCTGGAGGAAGATTCCACTTCTATGGATTTTCGATTTTTTACCTAACACTACTGCCAGGGGGAAGTAGGGCATTAGGTTTTCTATAGTTATGTCCATATATTTGGGAAAAGAAGAGAATTTCTCAACTCACCTTGAGGAGGTACCTGGTACCTGTCTCTATCCAATCGTATTTGAGATATTGCAAAGTTAAAAAAATTAGGGTTTCTTTGCCAAACCCTAGCTCAACCAAGAAGCAATTTTACAAAATACCTTGAAGCAAGCACTTGGTTAAAGCACTCTTATTGGTAAGCAATATTTTCTGTATTTTCATTTTGAGGTTATCATTTTATCAAGATGAAAAATAATACCAAGCTCGAGGAGAAGTTTGAAGGAGCTAAGAACTTTCAGGCATTGAAGTACAGAGTGCTTCTCATATATACTAGAATAACATGACTTAGAAAACTATGTCAAATGATAACTTACAGAGAAAGAATGAGATGAAGACAAAGCTAAGAAAAAGAAGAATATGGTCAAATCCAAGAGGATTATTGTTGATTCCATCAAGGATCATTTGATCCCACCTGTATCCTCCTTGAATACTCTTAATGAGATGTTTGATTCTTTGAGCATCCTGTAAGAAATGAAAGAAGAAGAGATATCATGCTCATGCTACATAATATTATGAATGAATTAAGAAGAGAGCAAGGGAATATTCCTCAAGTGATGAGTAATATGTACTTTTATCCAAAAGGATTCACCACATAAGATGAATCTTATCCTATTAAAGGGATAGGAGAAGTCTCCTACAAAGTTGGACTCTGGAAAACCCATGAAGATGAATATGATGCTCTATGGAAGAACCTTCTATCCATTTTAGCATTGTTAACACCAAAAATGTTCGCCTAGCTCTCCATGATCCAAACCATAGTCATGCATCATATTCCCATCATTATTTCCTCCATTTTGACCTTCACAACTAAAATTCCACCAAATATGGTCCAAAACATTATTATTCCTTCCACATAAATGAAGGGAAGTTGAGCATTTATTGTGATTTATCCCAACTCTCTCCAAACAGGACCAAAAACCCTAAAAATAAGAATGGGTCAAAAGCCATAGATAAATACCATGCATAATAAAATACCATGGGTCAAAAAACATTTGACCATCCTATAATACATTGTGAAGGCCTACCCCAAGATACTTTTAGCCATATTTTTAGTCACATCACACATAATTACTTTCCATCACTTGCCATTTTTCCTTTGTTCCATCCATTCCATTCCCACAATGTACATTGATTTCACTCCGTACCCATTTGGATCCATTCCCCCATTTGAAAACCATTCATGGAGAAGACTGGAGACCCAAACCGTGGAGCTACAAGACCATTTCCTCGGACGACTACGGTGGACCACATTATAAAAAATGGTATGGATGCTTTTATTTTTTTTAGTTAGTAGAGTATATATAAAAAAAACTAAAAATATTGTTATTACTATTCTTGTTTGTTTCCTATTATCATTGTTGAACTCTACCCTATGATATGGACGATCTAGGGTAGGTGCTTTTGCACGTAGTAGGGGACAAATCCCACTACAGTTTTGGCGACTCCGATGGGTCGATCCATATGGATCTTTATTTTTGCAGGTGTTTCTACTCATTTTTTCTTCTTTTCTACCTTTAGCCAACACAGATATTACCCCCTCGTGACAGATCTAAACTAGTCTTTCCTCACTGCCTACCCCTCGACCCAAGCCGACAGTCTTTTCTAAAAAAAAATTCACTTATGGTTGGATCGCACTCATCTGACAGAAAGCTGCCACTAGGTCACACTTTTTTGCTTGATAAGAATGACCTAGGTCACACCTTCTACCCTGATAAGTGCAACCTGGACCAAAACTACATATTGCACTTTTCCCAGCTCTCGGAGCGACCCCGATCACCACTATGACCCTATTTTATGCGACTAGTCGTGCAAAAACCTCTATTTTATGTGACCTAAGTCTGTTGACTAATTTTATGTCATGATCATGACTGTTTCACAGTTCTGTCTGACCCCAATCACAACTGTTCCATCGACATGTGTGTCCTACAGTTTTTCATCCCTTTTCGGTGTTTGAGATCCTTGTTCCAGACCCTCTTCATGTGTTCTACCCCTTCCTGACCTATTTCTGTCCAGATCTGATCCATTACAACCCCTTGATTTGTTTTGTGGTCCTACTTGCCTTGTATGTGAGCCCCCTTAGTCGAGCTTCGTAGTTAAGACCCCCTATTTGTTTCCTACTCCTGATTAGTTCCTTATCTGCTCATTTACTTGTGTATCTTTTATTTCTGGAAGAAAACGTTATTTTGCATGATATTTACTGTCATTTACTATTATTTATCTACATTTGTTGCATCTCAGTCATGAGATCATTAGGGTTTATACACATCATTTTCACACATATCACATCCTGAAGTGAAACGCTTGGTTCATGACCCCAAGCTAGTCTAAAAATGAACTTAACTCAAACCAACATTGTAACCTCATTTGAGGACCAAAACAATCTTGTAGCTAAGTTACGACATTGGGGATAGGCATCCAAAAAACACCCCTTTGTCACTTACATTTGAGACATAGTTTTTTTCCATTATGGGACCAAAATCCTCTTATACTTGTTGACACGATCATGACCAATTTGTCGGGAGATCCCCCACTCTACGAGAGTAAGCCACAACGAACGGTTTCCAGAAGTTAGGGTGGAATATCGCACTCCATTTTGTACCGAAGGATTACCTTTAATAGTCTTCCTCGTGCATGCCATATTATAATGGGCGTCAAGGGCCAAAGGATTGAAGTGCCAGGAAACCATCCTGGATGCATCATTAATGAGGTAGCCTAGTTTCAATTCTCTCTGAGGATCTTTTACCCAAAGGTCCCTCTTGGCAGTGGGATTCTCTTAGCCTGTTATTTTTCCATTTTGTATTGTTTTGGGATTTCATCACCCTACTGAGGAATATACCATTATGTCTTCACCACGGAAACCATTAACACCTCAGCAAAATCTACTTCCACTACTCCTGATATGTCTTTGCATTTTCCAAGACCCCCTATGGAAGGGAATGTCAAAGTACTGCGGTTCCATTTGCGTCACATCATGAACAAATCCACTGCCAGAGCCACTTTAAACTAGAGTATAGTCGATGACTTGTCCCATTCTCCCTCGACCATGTCTACTTTGGAAGTCCTAAAAAATTGTTCTTCGCAATGCAAAGATTTTCTTTCTGTGTTAGGTTTCATCAATCTCTCTAATTCCTGATTGATCACTTTCGACTTGGATCAAGGAGAACCTTAGATGCCACCATCTGTCGCCTTTTAATTTTCGGTCACTATTTAGAATTTGGTCATTTATCGGTGTATCATTGATGAGGGATCATCCACATGCGTTATGTCAACCTTTATTTGGAAGAAGCTTGGATCCCCAACCCCTCAACCTTCCACAAATTCCCTTCGCTCCTGTGATGGTCATGCTGCTCAACCCTAGGGAATTCTTAGGAATTTCCCCATCGAGTTAGCCAAAAAAACCTTGTTGATTAACATTGAGGTTGTCAATGCCCAACTTGATTACAACCCCCTCCTTGGACATAGTTATATGTATGCAATGTGAGTCGTTTCCTCTACTGTCTTTTGACTCTTTATGTCCCCCCATGACGAGAAGATTGTGACCATTGACCAGCTAACGTATAATGATCCTAAGGGACTGGACACTCCTGAAAATGTCCTCCCTACTGTCGACACAACCATCAAAATTATTTCCATACCTTCCCTATCTATTGTTGGCCCAAGATTATTTTTCAACACTCCGTTAACAGATACCTTCTTGTCCTTACCACCTCCTCCGTCACCGAATGGCATATCATATTTGTGCACTATCATGTCCAGTAATGTTTCGACCACATCGCAACGTCAGTCACAACTTCAACCACAATCCTCGGGGAATTATTAGGGTTCATTTCTCATACACACGATCCCCTTCCTTTTTCCACCATATGGTATTGTGAGTAATCCATTCATGGCTACTCTCAACCTCTCTGGTTTCACTTTGGGTATTCTCACGTGGTACCTTGATCCCCCCACCCTTCCCCTAACTCCAAAAGTCATGTTGTCTCCCATCCAACCTATCGAGACGATGTCGCACCCACCTCCTTGTATACCAATGACTTCTCCTGTCTCTACTCCTTCCCCCCTTCTCCCAATAATACTGGAGGCAAGATACTGAAAGCGACGAAAGAACCACATCCTCCTCCTACATGTGCTATATACGATGTCCAAGGCCATGTGACACATAATTGTACTGATTTTCCTATCCTTTACACCATATGTGCATAGTAGTCGATATCGACGACGCCATAGTTATTAATGTACCATACATACCTACGGTTAAGAACAAATCGCTCTACACCAACCATACACGTGCATTTTGTGTCTTATATGGTCATTATTCCCACCATTTTGTGAACTTTCTTGAGTACCGATCTCTCCTCAGTGGCCTTCGCAAGTAGTCCCGCTAGTCCAACATTACTGACCTTGAGGAAATCTACCCTCCCGCTTCTTCTTTGGACACCACTAACACCATTTACATGATCTCTACTTCCAGTAGTCCTTTCTTATCCTCGACCATGGAAGATCTACCTGATCTATCTTGGCACCACTTTCACGATGACAGAGAGATATCTGAAACTACCACCAGTTTCACCACATTTCAATTAGTCCACAGTGTGGAATTGGTTCTTCCCATTGAATTCTAGATTCCATCACTCTACCTTGTCGTTGAACTTCTACATGATACTTCACCATTAGAACAATGCCTAATTATACTTGAACGAACCAATGAGGAACATCATGCTTCTCTCCAAATGATTGAAGTAGAAAATACCTGGTTGAAGTCCGATTATGACTCCCATGTTCACCCACCCACCTTTAGTGAGGGGGACCTAGTCCTTGTTTATGACCAAGCCCAGGATAAGACCAAAAAGGCGTAGTTTGAATGCATGTGGTATGGCCCTTATCTCATCCATCAATGTCTCGACAAGGGGGCATATATCCTTGCTGACAATGATGGTCGCATCTTGGAGAATCCCCATAATGGGATCTACCTCAAGAGATTCTATGCCTAAATTTGCTCACCATACAAACCCATGTATTATAGTTTTTATTTCTTGTTTTGCATCATTGTTTTCCATGAGTCTCACGGTTTGTTTCCTTGGTTATTCCATATGGATCCTACATTTCCTTTCTATGTTGGTTTCATTGACAGTGCAAGTATATGGTCTCCTAATCTCGCCTCGGTTGCATGGGTCATTTATTCCCCATCACATGAGTTGATCCATATTGACGAAATGTGTGTTGGCATTGCTACCAAAAACTAGGCTGAGTACAACGATGCCACTGGTCTCCTGACCGCCGCCCTTCACTTGGCCATTCGTCACCTTGATGTCTTCCTAGAATCCCAATTGAATAACTTCTATAAGGTACATGATTGAATCCATTTCACTCATGCATGCTCCCCGAAGTCTCAATAGTGTAGCATACCAAATTGCTAATGACGTTTTAGAGTGGCACATTCATCACCGCATATAGGAAATAAATTACATCATGCATCCTCATATAGTCATGCATACATATGCCATATACATCATATAGGAATCATCATAATCATAAAAGAGACTCCTAAAAACCCATAAAAACACATAAAAAGGTGCATCCACATGCATATATATCATATCATAATGTTCAATACAAAATGAAGCTGCACATGCTTTCTCGTTTGATCATACATATCATACAAAAAAACCCATGCTCAAACGCATTAGGGATAACATCACAATTTGTTTGTTTGATTCCACCTCCTTTGACTACGTGTCCTCATATGAGTTCTCCTCCTCTTCATAGATCTCCTCCTCCATAGGAACATCAGCCTGTGTCGTCTATCTGACATACTTAACGGCAACCACAGTCCTCCTCATGCTGAGAGATCCACTCTGGAGTATCCTTGTAGAAAGTGGGGATCAGATATTTGTCAAGGTACTGCCATCCGTCATTGGTGAACCCCTCTAGTAACCTCTCCACGTCCAACCGTAGTGAGTCCAATTTCGCACTTCAACACCTCCTCTTCCCATTAGTGGGTGGATCTAAACCCTCCACCCTGCCCTTGTGCCACTAGTACCCCACTGGAGGGTGTGGTCCCACGTCTGCACATGCACATCGTATGTCACCGGTATCTATCGCACACATGATATAGATACCACTATGTTATCACACTATATATGAATGCAACCAAAAATCATCATGTATACGTACCGTCAAGTCCCCTCACCTACCCTCAACTTTGAGGAATCTCCAAGTCTCCTCGATAATCTATCATTGCATATGGGTAGTCCTCTATAAGGATTGGAAGTTGTCTCCATTGTGCAAAAATATCTCTAGTGAATAAGTGACCCACCAAGTCGCCTCCCTCTCTGATCATCATCTCTCACCTTATCCTCATGTGAGGCTTGCGAGGTCCCCCCTCACGCACCGTCATACGTGGTCACAGTGCAAGCGCTCAAAGAAAAATGAGCACATGAAGGAGGGGAAACAAAAATCCCCACCTACTGAGCTGGTGTGGTTCAACGCACAGTGAACCATGGTCAAGTACATATGGGCCCACCCATAGTAGGTTCCCCTCAGCACACTCTCCACCATCAGTAGCTTACCGCCTGAGATCTTGTGCATCCCCTTCAATCCTAGTATGCGTAGCACCCATGCCACTGCTCAAGCCTCCAAACTCTTGATGTTGCACATCAGTATGTATGACGTATGCACATACAGTAAGGCATAGAAATGCATCACACACAGGTCATCCATCAGCACCCCCCTCGAGAACTTCCGCGTCGTGTCACCAATCACGCCCAGAATTGGTAGTCCAGTTAGAAAGTACACATCTCAGAGGGTGATCTCTAGTCTCTCACCCTGGATGAAACACTTGGAGTCTCGATCCCAGTAGCTCACCATATTGTTCAGCAATAGTTTTGTTTAATGCATCAAGGGGATCTGAAAGAAATTCAGTATCCCACACCGGGCGAGCGTGTCGTGTACTACTCCATTATCCTCCACATCATCTCTGATATCCTTAATGTCTTGCTCTCTCCACACAACTTGAGGCATCCTTCACATGCACAAAGTCCTTGTAATACCCAGTCATACAAAAAATTCCCACTCTGGGCTAGGCCGCGCCTGTTCGACCCTTTTGTGCGACCCAAGTCACGCAAAATAGTTGGATAAACGCAACTGGGTCGCTCTTATCTATTGACCAGGTGTGACTTGGGTCATTCCTGTCTACCCAATAAGTGTGAACTAGGTCATTCCTTTTCCCTTGAAAAGTGTGACCCAAACCTAAGAACCCTTCAAGCTCATCTATGACCCCTGAAGTGAGGAAAACCAAAAATTACACCACTGAAAGAGATGGGCTCGATGAGATCTCTTACCTACAAGTCACAGATTGCAAAACTATCGATCCATTCGAAAGAAATCCACAATTTTTTTTGGAGCCCTCCACTCCAACTCATCACTGCATAGTGAAAATGACAAGTTTCATGTGGTCCCCCCTGATTATAGGCCTCCATTTGGTCTAATTTTTCTTTCATGCACCACAGAGTCATTCAACATCCATTTTCTACACCATTCACACCATCAGGTTCAGTTTTCTATCCTCTATCCTTTGACGAGACCCATGTCTCATGCTCTCCCTTTTACTATTTGGGACATTTCTCGGCATCACCTTGATTTGTGTTCCACCACGTGAACCACACCACACACATAATGGCATGTTCATGAGCCATCTGCTCCATCCATAATGCAAACTTGGCCTTATTTTTCTGCCATCCATTGTCCCATAAGGGAGCCTGACCAGTGTTCCACTATTATTCATATCAGCCTTATTCACAACACCATCCCTTTTGGTACATCAAACACTTCCTCCTTGCTTGACTAACTATTACGAAGTTTCTGTTAAGCTCTTTTCTAACTCCTAAACGAATGAAAAGATTGTCGAGCACGCTTTCCTCCTTTCAAACACATTAAAGTATTTGAAAAGGGATCTATATGGCCTCGTTTATCTCTTTTTTAGGACTATGTAGACTATTAAAATAAAAGGACCACCCTAGCACCTTCCAGCTAGGAATGTTTCCCTTTGTATCCTTTTATGCTTTGTCGAGCATTGGGACCGTAACTTATGAAAAATATCATGATGGGTTGTCTTTAATTTCTTTTCCAACCCTCTCATCAAGAAAATATTTCCGATCAAACTTGGTTTCGTTCATGCTCATAAAATTATTTGAGTGGTCGTCCAATCAGTATAGGATTAACCGTTTTCGGCCTGGTTGGACTACCTACGATAAAGAAGTATCTCTGCCCCTTTCGGCTGGGAGAGATATCCTTTATATGCTTTTATCCTTTTTAGACTTAGGAGACTATTGTATGAAAAATGTACCACACTGGATTCTTCTTCCTATTTTCAGACTCTCTAAACATGAAAACACCTTCGATCATTTACCATCTTGGGATCGACAAAAATCCATGAGATAGTATCATATTGAGCATACTTCTATCCCTTCTTTGTGCTCCTTAAACTATGAATAAGGCCCGCAACAGTGTCTCTAGGTTCCTTTGTTCAGGGTACTCTGCAATGAGTCTCCCTTGGATCCCCTAGATATCACTAGTCCATTTACTTCTACCAACATCTCCCATTGCAGTATTTTTCTCTATTTTCAAATATGGTCACCTCCCTGTGAGCTGGTATCATATGCTACCAGGTCAGCCCTATCATCATACTATGAATAAAGGAATTTTGATTCCACCATACTCCCCTTCCCTTGTTCCCCATTCAATAGCTCAATCCCCTGGTTGTTCCATATCTCTGATTGTCCCCCTCGTGATTCTATTAAGGACACCTCATTTCCTTGGTAGTTGCGGGTCTCCCTCTATCGACGTCGACACATCTATTCCAGAGGATATACCCAAAGGTCCCTGTATCCTGGTTTCATCCACCTCATGGATGAGTTCCTTGGACCACTTGAAAGGAGTCCTTAGTTCCTTTCGAGTTGGTTATGTCTCACGTGCTCAACTTGAGCTACACTATCGCACCATTGAGATTCATATAGGGTATTGGTCCATTCATTATTTGGTCTAAGATCCCAGTTTTCACCTAACTCTAGCACATTGGGGAGTCTATTTTTTGGGACCCATACAGTCTCATGTCCATCGTGATTCTTGGGTTACATTGGAGACAGTGTTTGGAATCCCCTTAGTGTCATCCTTCCATGTCTCTCCAGTACTTGATGTTATATATTGTACCACATAGATTGCTACTCACAATCATTGAGTCCATCCAGTTATCCACACACCCAGATTTAGCATAGCATCAATTGTCATGATATTGCATTCCATGAAAATTCCATTGTTCCTATGTGCCAATTCTTCATATCATTTTATGTATTTCACCTCCCATTGAGGCCACCATGATGTACTACCAGTTGTATATATGTATTTATCGGCTCCCATTATTTAAGCCTTGATCCCCATTTTTATTTTTGAGAAATTGTTACGATCATGGGTTTTCCCTCCTCGTCCATATACATGTCTGAGATTATATGTACCTCATCCATTTTTTAGAAGAAATACAAACCAAAATCCACCATATTTCAAATTAGGAGACTCCACTCCTCTGCGGTTCTCTCCAGTCTCTCCACCGTTGTCACAATTTTCCCTTGATCCTATGATGTCTATAGTGCATACAATGAGATCCCTCCCTCACACATCAGGGGGCACTCTGTTAACACCAAAAAATGTTCACCTACATCTCCATGGTCCAAACCATAGTCATACATCATATTCCCATAATTATTTCCTCCATTTTGACCTTCACAACTAAAATTCCACCAAATATGGTCCAAAACATTAGTATTCCTTCCCCATAAATGAAGGAAAGTTGATCAGTTATTGTGATTTATCCCCACTCTCTCCAAAAATAACCAAAAACCCTAGAAATGAGAATGGGTAAAAAAACCATAGATAAATGCCATGCACAATAAAATACCATGGGTAAAAAATCCATGGACCATCCTATAAATATGTTGTGAAGGCCTCCCCCAATATAATTTTAGCCACACTTTTGATCACATCACACATCATTACTTTTCATCATTTTCCATTGTTCCTCCGTTCTATCCATACCATTCCCATGGTGTACATTGAGTTCACTCCATACCCATTTGGATCAATTTCCCCATTTGACAACCATTCATGAAGAAGACTGGAGACCAAAATCGTGGAGTTGCAGGACCATTTCATCGGACGGATGGTGGCCCACATTACAGGAAAAAAAGAAGTATGAATGATTTTATTTATGTTAGTTAGTAGAATATATCTGAAAGACATAAAAATACTTTTATTATTGTTCTTGTTTGTTTCCCGTTATCATTATTGAACTCTACCCTAGGATCTGGATGATCTAGGGTAGGTGCTTTTGCACATAGTGAGAGAAATCCCCACTACCAGAATTGGATAAGAAGGGAGGAAATTGTGATTGGTAATGAATAAGAATGGACACTTAGATTCAGCACCAAAACACAGTTTCTATTGATATATGGTGTAGAATATTTGCTCATCATTAATGATCGTGAGCAAGACAAGCATAAGTCCTGACAATCAGATGATGGAGTAGAGCACACTATTAGAGACTCTAGTAATTTATTCGAGGAAGGGATCAAGAGGGATAGAACCAAACAGAAAAACACTACAGGAAAAAAGGGATACAATGACAGGTGAAAAATGTCACCATAACCTCATTGGTGACAGTCAAAAGGGCCTTCATCACCTAAACCCAGACGTCACCAAAGGGGTTGTAGCCAAAAGAAAAGGGGATATGGAGACACACCAATTCCATCACTAATAATAATACATCATGACGACCAGAGACCGTTTCAAATTTAAAAGGAAAAACCAAAAAACCGAATTAAAATGGATTCTGTCACCAAAAAACCGAATTTTTCCAAAGACAACATAGCCAAAAGAAAGGAGATATGGAGACATGATAATCCTGTAACCAATAAGCATCGATCATGATGACTAGATATTGCCTCCAATTATTCAAGAAAATAATGACATAGATTTACTAACCGTCACCATAACCTCATTGGTGACGGTTAAAATTGTCTGTCACCAAAAAGTCGAACATCGCCAAAGGAAACATATCCAAAAAGTGAAGGAGATATGAAGGCGCATTAATCCCATCACTGATAAGAATCAATCGTGATGGTCAGATATTGTCGCCAATTCTAGAGGAAAACAATGACATAAATTCCATGACCGTCACCCTAACTTCATTGCTTATGGTGTAAATGGCCACCATCACCAAAAAACGAACATCTCCAAAGGACACATGACCAAGAGAAAGGAGATCTAGAGATGCACAATGTCTAAAAGAATTGTGGTAAGTGACCATCGCCAATGGAAAATAACAAAAATGGCATATGTTTAATTCCCATCATCATAACCTCATTGGAGATGCACGAGAAATGGCTGTCACCATTTCTATTCATTTTTTTTTTAAATGTTACATACCTTCATGGATAGTCACCGAATTTTTATGAATGATGACACAAAAAAATGAACATCATTGTTAATTTATACAATGGTGACGTGAAGAGAATTAATTCTGCCCATTGAGTTTTTCAATAGTGATGACCACAAAATTAAACATCACCATTAATTTCTGCAATGGTGACATGCAGGAAATTAAGTGTCGACTCTAATCCAAAAATCAAAGTGAAACTTCTGAGACTCTGAACTTTTTGTCTATTTCAATGTGAGTTTAGAAGTGACTTTGTGGTGTAACCCCTTAGGGTTCTAAAACAAAGAAAATTTACAACAAGACTGCAGCAACACAGAGCACAGACTCTTTCAAGAAACAATTTCAAACACTCTTCTGAACATAGAAAAGAACATTAAAATTTCTCATTCAACTATTAACATTTGCACAAAAAATGACAGATTACATGGTAATTATAAAGTTTGAGAGGAACTCTTGATTACAAAAAACATCAAAATTCCCCCCATGGTCTCAATCTCCGGTAGGGCTGACAATTTATAAACCAAAATTCAAATTCAGGAAATTATTTTAGATATCTAGTATTGGTTGCTTTTCATACTCTTTCCTTTCTCATTCTTCCTCTCTGCTCTTCTCTATGCTCTATCTTCTTTTCTTCTGCCCTTAAATTTTCCCGAGTTACCATTTCCATCCCCTCCAAAAATTCGCTCTTTCATTAATTTTGGTCATCAATAACTTATGCGGTAAATTGTTCCTTGTTGAATAATTATGAATTTGAGCCTTGGTGGCATTAAAACAATTGGATGGATAATATCCAAAGGAGTTCCACGAAACCCTCCACATTCATGGAAAAAAATATTTAAATCCCACCCAACGATCCACGCTAACCATTTTTTTAAACGAACACAACATAAATTCAACCATTTTTGTCTCTTGTAGGAATCAACACATAATATTCCTACGGTGTGTCCTCTTGACAAAAATCTAAATCAACCAAAGCACCCATCAAAATTCATTAGCAAAACCTAAATCTAAAATTGCGATTCTAAAATTTCAACTGTCTTCCACAAAGAATCAGAATTTTAGTTAACTGTGAGGCTACCCTCATGTTGATTGAATCTTTGTAGGTAATAGTATTTTGTATCGTTTCATGGTCTTATTGTCGCTTCCATCATCACATAAATCCACCTACAACATGTCCTACTAACATAGATCTCAAACATCTAGCAGTCAATGGAAATTTCCTCACTTAATTTCTTCATTGCATAACCTCAATAGTATGAAATGAATCTAGAATTACAAACAATAACTCAATTATAAAATCACTTGTTGGAATTTCTATGCAATGAATTATCACTTATGCATGTAACAATAGCACAAACAACATTCTTAAAATGATTTCCAAAGGTTTTGCTAACTCAAATCATGCATCGACACATCAATCGTTACACATCTGTATTGTCATTATATTATGATTATTACTTTCTTTAATTGTTCATTTTCAAGGTGTCTCCCTTCTTCACCCGATTGCAACATCAAGAGTTCACTTTCTCCCTTCATGATGGAAAAGAGGTCTCATGCTAGGACAACATTAATAAAAGGTTCATGGGATTCTTGTGCAACATTAAAGGAATCATAACCCAACATCCTCATGGTCTCACACATGGCATCACATCCACAATATGAGTATACCGCTCATTAATCCTTGGTTATTACTATTAACCAGTTCAACTATGACACACACTCATATGAATACATGAAAGAATTTAACAAACTTTATTGAATCAAAGATTCACAACTTGGTCCGTGCTCTACCTAGAAATAAGATACTCATACATGCATTCAACATTCCCAAAGCTAGCATAAATAGATCAATTCATATAATTAAACATGGATATCTCTATTATCAGTTTCCTAAATAGCTAATTCTTTTTGCATGAGTCACATTGAAGTTGAAAAAATAGTGTAAAAACCCTTAAACCATAATGCAGCTTTAAAACACATATCCTGTGAACAATTTGGGTTTCTTAAAAATAGACAGATTGTGGAGCCTATTGGTATTACTCAAGAGACCCTTCACTCTGTGAAGATTAAGAATTCATGTGCTAATTGTGTTAGAGAGATAGTTATTATATACAACCATAATCTGAAGTAGCAGTACCTCTTGAATGGGCTTCTCGTGCTCTTTTGGGTTGATGTAGTCTGTCACTCCCAGGGTTTTGGCTGCAGTGTATGTAATGCAAATAGTGAAACCCTTTATCTAAGGGATGCGAACATTATATATTTTGGTATATCTAACTAATAGTGCATTCTGTTCCTGAATAATTACTTCCATAGAAATTTCATGCTACTATCCTAGTGAGCTAGGCTCATAAATTGTGGTCCGCATTTACATTTCCATTAACAAATAAAATGTTAAGGGTAACTTGCCTCGAACATTTACTTGACTAAGCAGGGTTTAACTTTCAGTCAGAAGCAACATTTCTAACAAGCATACTACCTCTTTTGCTTATGTAAGACAATTCAAGATGACAAATTGAGTATCCTAAATAATACGTAAGGAAGACTTTTAATAGTTTTCTTAAATTTCTTTGTTTTTGAATGATGGACAACAAAATAGTATCCAGCACACTTGATTCCTCACAGGACTAGTCAAATGTATATTTTTATTTATTCCTTGGGAATATCAAATATAGTGATTTTAAAACACATCTCAGAGAACCCAACCCCCAAAAAAGTAAAAACAATACTAAGTTTAAACTTGCAATAACTTACTCTCATGCAGAAGGTGTTCATGATGTCCTTGTCCAAGGTTTTGAGAAGACTAATAGCCTATATAACCATGTTATCCACTCTATTGACATTTAATTTCATGTTGGCTCTGTTGTAGCTGTGCCCAAGACCCAATTGAGCCTTCTCCAAATCTATGTGATTCAATTATAGAGCTTTGTTTACTCGTTTTTTCATGATTCCTTAATGTCAAAACTAAATATCCATTCAGTTGATTCTATGATCCATTTTGCTTCAAACCAAGCCAGGATTACTACATATCAGCACTATGTACATCCATCAATTACAGTTACCTAGGATATGTATGAACAGAATTAGTCAAGCACATGCAAAAATATTATAAATGGACAAATAGAAGAAAACAATGTGGTTTAGACATTCCTTAATTTCTATACTCAGATTTATAATACGATCACACTTTGTCTCTTAGGAGACAAGTCACTAACGAAACAATGGACATACTTGAGAGAGAGAGAGAGAGAGAGAGAGAGAGAGAGAGAGAGAGAGAGAGAGAGAGAGAGAGGTAGTTGTAGGGCAGAGTGAGACAAATACAGACGACAAGGTCACGGATCAATACTGTCAACCTCAAAATATATATAAAAAACAACAAAATCTATTCGCATTTGCAGTAGATGTCGACCCAACATCTCTCCACCCACAAAACTCAAAATCCCTAATTGAGTTTCTACACCCGGCTTGATGAGATTCAAACTAGATTCAGTTAATTTTTTTAGGCCTTTCTAGCCACAAACAATTGCACCTAACTGGACTAAATTTTTAACAACTACACTTATTGCCTCATGGCTTGGGGATTGAGGTCCAAACTCCACTCAGCGACATCCACCCACAGTATCTATATTGACCAAAGAAACACCTTATCCTACTGGCCTGCAAGCAACAAATACAGCAAAGACAACAATTTACCTTCCCAAAGCTAAATCACTATGTATCCTTGCTCAATTTCCTTTTAAAGACAGCGATTCCCTCTGTCGTTACTTAGACAGCAAAATAGTGACAAGTGGATCCCTAGGAGAGGCTGGCAATGTAGGAAAAACATTGATCTCCCTTATAACCCAATTTATCCAAATTTATCATGCATTTCCCTTTGTAATTTATTATATAGGCTTTCCATTTTTATGCTTTGTGTTGTTGTTGTGTTTTCTACAGGCTGGGAGCATGAGTTTATAGCATCCAATCCTTTTGCAGCTAGTGAATCCCTTTATTTTCCTGGAGAGATGGAAACAGATATTTTATGAAATATTTATTTATAAGAAGACCAATGATCAGTGAGTCAATGCCTTTGATGCAATGAATGGAGTCTATGAAGGCTTTGGCTGCTAAAACAAATAGATATTGAAGTCGAGATATCTCACGGTCTAATAATAAAGTATTTGTCGGAAGAAGAGAAACTCTATAAGGATTCACAGTTGCTTTTTAATACAAGCAAACATAATGTTCTATTATAACCAGCATTGGTGGCTAAGTATTAAGCACAACGATTACCATCTAACTACTTTGTATTAGCTATTATGCATGGGGCAAGGAATGCCTTATTGTCTATGACTTCATACAAAGAGGCAATATTTAAGAGGGCCTTCATATTGAAGAGCATAAACCAATGATTCCATATAAATATTGGTTCACAATGGTTGTGGAGTTGCAGGAGCATTAGATTGGCCCACTTTTGACAAGCAAAATGAAGCCCACGAAAAAGTTGATCACAAAAATAAATTGTATGTTTTTTCAAAGTTTTTGCTTAAAAATCCTACTCTAGCTTTGTTAATGCATTATAATGATATAGGCTTGCCTATGGATTCACAGGGGAAACTTATCAAATATATTACTATTTCTTCTTTGGATTTATGGTAAAATGATGGGTGAATTCTAGGGTTTCATGCACATGCAAGATTGATGCTAGCATTGTTGGAAGAACACAAGCACAAGGAGGATCTAGGGTTTTCTTGGTTGCTCCATTGGTAAAATTTGGTGAAATTATGCTTCTATGGATTGAATGGTGGTTGTAATGCTGTGTTTTCTCTAAATTAGGGATTTTTACCAGTTTTTGTCAACTTTAACATGTTACAAATGAACATCCTCTTGAAGGAATTTTCTCTTGTTTGTCCTTATATCTCTAATTTTTTCCCTAATTAGGATCCTCCAACAAACCCTAGAGATAAATATAGTAGTATTTCATGGAAACTGAAACTAAAAATACCAATGTGTACCATGCCCAACTCACAACCTACAGGGATAAGCACAAATATAAACATAGGTTTACCACTGCACAATCAACCATTAAAGTTGAACAAGATCAGAGATTAATAAACAAATTAGAAAAATACTGGAGAAAGATAAACTGGGATAACATGGATAACCAAAAATACTATATATATAAGGCCATCAATCTAATCAAAACTCCATTTCTTGCCTCTTAACTATGGAAATGTTTCTCAACGCTATCTGTAACAAGTTCCAATGGAGGAGTCAAATAGAAATAGTGAAAATTACACAGTAAAAATATAGAAATAGATGTTTTTAATATGTATTCTCCCTTACCATTCATTGAGATCCTCTCTGTTTCAAGAATAATTTAATATTCTCTACTAAACATGACCAACCACGTGAAGGTGGAAGCTCTAATGGCCCCTCCCCCCCCTCACATCACTCTCAACTCCCCAAACCCAATGCCTATACTTGCAAATAACAATTTATTTCACTATTTCACAAAGAAAATAACAATGCATCTACAATGCAAATTATTTCACTCAATAGTTGAAAAATGCTTTCATTAAATCATTCTTTAAAACATTCATTCAATCATTCAATCATTGAATAGCTGAAAAAACCATTCATTAACTCATTTATTAAAACATTAATTTAGTCAATGGCAAAAAAAAAAAATCAGTAAACAATTCAGTAAAGCATTCATTCATAAAACAAAGGAAAAAAGAAATAATTTTTTTTTTTATAAATAAGAATTACTCAAATTTTTTTATAATTAAGAATTACCAACAACTGATCCATTCATCGAACTGTGCATGGACTGTTTAGCTGAGAAATTTTTTCCTTCCTGTGCATGAAAGACTAATTTTGTGCTATGCTTTCAAAAATATATTTCAAATTTACAAAACGTTTTAGAGTGATGGATTTTTAAAAGGCCTATGTGGATATTTCGTGGCCTTGGAGTCCTGTGTTTCCAAAATTTTCCATTCACCCCATTGCAATGTCAGGCCCTTCTTTGAGAGCCTGTCTGCCTCCTTATTTCGCTCCCTGTATACATAAGTGAAAGAGATTGATTCAAAGAATGAGAGAGAATGGGTTGTCTCTTCAAATAATGCATCTAGAGAAGCAGTTCTACATTTATGTATCTTATTCATTCAGTTTATAACCACCATTGAGTCACCATATACTTGTAACTGTCTGCAATTTCTTTCATTGGCAAAACAGAGAAGTAATTTCAATGGCATGAGTTCTGCATAGTTGTTGGTTCCAGTTCCTAGGCCCAAAGAAATTTGAAAAAAATGACTGTGATTTAGATATAAGCATGCACTTCCTGAGTTTGTGCATCGAATGCTTGTTTTCTTCCATCCAATTGCTAGACCTCCAAAGTGGCCGATGGCACTTTGCGCTGTGAAAGAGTATTGCGGAAGAAGTGATGTTAAACTAGTTTCAACTTCCAGCTCTTGACCCATTGTTTCTTGTAGAAGGATGACTTCTGGTGGTAGAACCTCCATCATCCTTTTTTGGGCAAGCTTTTTCTGGGTGCTTGCCAGACCCCTATAGTTTAGGGAGACAAATTTCATTTGGACACCCCATCTGGGGTTTGCACTGCTCTAAGCGCCCCAAAAATGGTTGTTTGTCTGCCACTTTCCTGATCCCTGAGCGCCATGCTCTGGGCCATAGAGAGGTGAGATGGTCTTCCTATCCCTTTCCCTTTGGATGTGATCCTGGGATTTACCCCCAGTCCTTTTGTAGGGATTTTTTGTTTTTGAGGGATTGGAACATCCCTTGAACGAAGGTGGAAATGGATAGAGGAGGATTGAGTGGGTGAGTCATTTTTATGGTGGAAGGGGAGGCTACCTGATTTGACTTGGAGGTACTTTTGAATGCGGGGGAGGAGGTGCCATTTTTTGGGGGAGGGGGACTGTTTGTGATAGGGGTAGGCAAATATTTTTCCTCATTCAAAGATAAATCATTCAGATGATCGCTAAGGGAAGAAGTGATCATACCCACTGGGGGAGACGCGATCGGACGTTGTTTCGTCTGTTGAGGAGGCCCTTCTGCTGCTACTGCTCCCGCTCTTTTCGGTTGATCCAATGGTTGTTCTGTGCCCTTCCTTGCTACTGCCTAGTCCTTCCAGGCGATCCAGCGGCTATTCTTCAGCTTCTGTCATGGGGTGTTCTTCCACCAGTCCTAGATTTGGGATGTTTTCTTTTGAGCTCGAGGCCCCTATTCGCCTAACCCATTTCTTTCTACCGGAGGTTGTGGGAACGTAGTTGGGACAGTTTCTTGCCAAGTGTTTTGTCTCATGACATCTGTGGCAATGAAACAGGAGTCCCTCGTAGTCTAGCAACTGTTTTTTTGTTTTGTTTTGACAAGTCAAATTTAAATATTCCCTTAGGCTTGTTCTAATATTCAGCGGAACTAAGATCCTCGCAACCTTCCAGATTTTCGTTTACTGGTAGGATAGATCCGCCTCAATGAAATTCCCCAAAGCATTTTCAATGTCCTTGAATTAGTCTGGGTTCCAAAGTTCCCAAGGTAACCCTGGAAGGCGGACCCAGACCGGTATGGTGTCTAATATTTCTATGTACGCATCGAATGGAGGCGTCCATCTTTTAAGCTGAAAAGGGGTTTTTCCATATGTCCAGACTTTCCTGAGGATGTGGCCTGCATCCTCTCTGCAATTGAACCGGTATCTGAACCAGCCCTTTGCTAATGGTGTGATATTCGGGCTTCCACCTTGCAGCCCAGTCCAATTATGTCTAACCCAATCTTCCATTTTACCCTGTGTTGGGTTTCGTCCTCTGATTTTTCCAACAAGGGATAGCCCATCCATCTCCTGTGCTTCTCTCATGGAAATATTTACACCGTAAACTAGGTTACATTCTCCTTCGGATGGGTTTATACAGTGGGTTTTCTCTTTTTTAGAGCAGGGGAAGGATTCCTCCGAGCTTTTATCAGACGGGGCGTCTTTGCTTCCTAAGTTGGGGTTTATCTGAGGGCTTCTCGGAAGCCTGTTCGGTAACTGTACCTATACATATTCTGCGATGGATGTTGTTTGCGCTTCTAGTGGGTTGCCTCCTCTGTTCAGGGCTTCCTCCGAAGGTGGATATTGAAGCCCCAATTGAGGTAGATCACTACGGAGGGCTTCTGCATTCTGAGAGAGTTGGTTTGCCGAAAAAAGGGTGAAAGGTGTTCCCCCTATGGGTGGGTTTAATGGCCTTGCTACAAAAATCCCTAACATCCCTTCTTCTGCAGGTGATGGCATGTCTGAAATCCTCGCTTCTAGTCCAGCTGGCAATTTTTCAAGGGCATTCTGGACAGCTCCCGGTGACGGGATTGCGGGAATTTTTGGAGGTGTGAAGATGTGTAACCCGTGCAATGAGTCAACTGAATAATCTACCCTGTCTTCCGGTAAAACATCGTCTGTCTCCATACTGATCATGGCCTTCCTTTCCATTCCCGTGTTCCGGCAAAAAAACAAACAAAAAATTGTTCCTTCCTGTAAAAATCAATTTAAAATGCCTTACCTATCATTGTCCTCCATGGATCCCCCGTTTTATGAGATCCGCATAAAAAAATCTATACTGCCCATCGGTTCCCCGACACTACCAAGGTCAGAAATCCGACTCCATGATCACGGCCTTCCTTTTTGTTCCCATGTTCCGGCAAAAAAACAAAAACAATAAAATCACCATATTCCTCCCATGCATATAACCGCCCATCGGATTTTATATAACATGCATATATACCTCCCGTCGGATATCCGACTCTCTAGTGTTGAATAACCGCCAGTTTTGCTTTCGCAGATGTCGAAGATCCAACCCTTGTAGTGTCGGTTCCCCGACACTACAAGGGTCGGAAATCTGACTCACTAGTGTCGAATATTCAATGTCTCTATAAATATTTTATTATCGGCATTTTGTTGATTGATTTCTATCCGACACATCTGTGCGAAATGTCGGATGACGTCGAATTCTAACCTCGGAATTCGGGTTCAAATCCTGTTGTGGAAATTAAAAGAAAATAAAAAAAATTGATCAAATTGGAATCGTTGGTGCTTAATCAGTCCAATGATCTAATTCGTTAACGCGTTATTTCCCATACATGCACCCAAAACAGGGGTTTATTCCTTCAACAATCTTGATTATACTAGGATCTAATCTCATCCATCAAAGAAACTCCTCAATCATGCACATACCCATGACTACCCCCGATTGCGGACAACTATGATTAATTGTGGGCCACCACCAGATCAATCCTGAACTGTCAACAATAGTTGATGCAAGGAAATTCAAACCACAAATTTGTGTCCTAATGATGGTCCAAATTGAGTCTCGCAATAGTCGCAAAGTAAATCATATATGTCTATGATCTTGAATGCCAAAAAAAATTCCCATTTGAGTTTGTGTTGTCAACAATCCATATCAAAAGCGCAACAAGAAGAGAATATCTCAACCGTCCATGATAGCTAGATGAAAATTAAAGCACATAAGAGAGATATTACACCAATGACTTTATCAATATTTTAAATAATATATACACCTTTCACGGGATATTAGACCTCCACCGAAAAAGTAATATTTTTGGGTACAACTCGGCACCAACTTAAATATTCATCGAAAAAAGTAAGTCAAAAAGTTGACCGAGATATGTCCTTACCAACATCTACAATGATTACCACGATAATACTGTTGTCTAGACCATTTGCACCAACTATCTAGACAAATTTTCAACTACAAGTTCCCCTAATCTGGAAAAGGTGCCAGTCACGATCTGTACATCACTTAAATGGTCATTAGTGAATAATTTAAGGAGCTCGAAAGCTTAAAATTTTAAAAATAGCAAAAATAAAATTCATAGTTTAGCTCTCTAAAGTAGGAAGAGAATTAGAACTAAGGAATTACCAGTTTATGTTTCTTAGTATGGGGGAACAATATATAAGAAAATACATTCAAGGCTCTAATTCAAACAATTGCAATGTATCCATGTAAGTGAATATTTTCATCTTTTGAGTCTGATAATCACTTGTAATGGTTGTGTAGTTCCTCAAAATCTCAATTCCTAATTTCTTTATATCCTTTGTATATGTTATCCTCATATATTCCCCCCTTTTTAGTTCTTAAAATCATGACTAATTATGTGGTGCCACAAAAACCTTAAAATGGGATGTAGGAAGAAAGTTGCTTCATCTCAGTCGACCTCTTATAAGTCCCTTTCAAACCTGTTAGACCTTTTTGACACCTCTTCAACTCGTTTACCATATTTTATAGACCGGTGGTTCGAGTTTGGTCTTCCTCATACCAAAATGTCAAACAAAAAATTGATAGGAGTATCCCTAGGGAAACTCCAAAATTTTAAAGGAGAATCACCAAAAATGGGTAGATTTTGGGAGTCCCAGCTGGCCCAACATTTGGTCCCTTATTTTTTCTCATTTCCTGAATTCATTCAATTATGTGATAGTAATTATGATAGTGCCAAGGAAGTCATCAAGGCCAATTATGGAATAATCCTCTTTAATATTTCCGCTAAATCCATCACAGATATGTTGGGAACTACAGATGGTGGGACTCAATTTTCACTCGAAAAAAAGATACAAATTATGCAAAGCAAGTTACCTATAAGAGAGAAACGATAAAAATGTGTTGGGTACATGTACCAAATCATCATACAAATCATCTTGAGCCCTAGATACGATCTGACTTGTCACCATGGAACCAACAAACTCTCTTTTCCTTTACTGATGAGAAGGTTGATGAAGGAATGACATGTTTGATTTATAGATATGATATTTATAACCTTCCCAATCTCAATTATCCGAAATCCCTAGAAGTAGGAATAAAAAACTAGTTAGCAATGTTTGAAGAAACTGGGGTTTTCAGATATTATTCCTACCTTGCTTACTTATTGATTTTCTATCAATCTCGTTAGTTTAAGAACCTTGATCTATGCAAAGTTGGAGACAGAACACCAAATAGAGTGTATGATTGAATTCCTTGGATAAAACAAGGAGAAGGAAAGGATGTCTCTTGGATACGATTTGTGTCCATATTTATGTATCAGGCATTTAACTTAACTCAAGGGATAGAACCAGAACGCATGCCTCAAGAAATTAGGTCGTATCTGCAACTTGGAGAAGCTAGAAAAATAGGTGATTGGTAGCTACAACAAGAGTACACAGTGATCGTGATGTATGTCACTAAATTATCTCCTCACAATTTACCCAAACTCCTTACCCCTGGGACTTTTCCTTGAATATGTGAGTTAGATGATAGAGGTGGATAATCTTCATTATTTGCAATCTAAGAAGAAGGGAATAACAGTGTATTCCGAATATCAATGGGAGGATATGCTATTAATCATAAAAGAGGTATTACAGAAGTTGTACAAATCATTAAAAATATTGATCTGGCTTTGTACTCAGCATGGAAATTTGACCCACATTTTGTTATTGGTCATGAAAAGAATAGAAAAATGTCGAAGAAATATGATCATGAGCCTAGACCTGAAGTAGAAAAGCTAGCAAATAAAGAATATTTTGAAGAAGTATAGAAAAATATTCAATAATGAAAAAATGTTGCTAAAGTGATCAAACAAGCACTTCATGATCATGTTCCTTAGTGCACTGAAGTGTCTCATTATTACACCTTCTGCATACCTGAAGGGGAACTAGTCTCCATGGAGGAATTGAAATGCACTTCTTATTTACAAAATAGGAATGATGAGTACATTGTAGTACATGGTATATTGGAATATTGGAACAGGAGGGGAGCCTAGTGGAGGATACAAAAATATTTACATAAAATAGATATCCCTTACCATCTCATCCCAAAATATCAGCAATTTGATATATTATATGAGGCATATCATGCAGGTGATGCAAGTAAAGAAGTACCCTATATAGTAGGATGGGTTGAGAAAGAAGTAAAACAATAAGCATCTCTTTTGAAAGATGAATGTGGTAGTAAAGGAAAATATATAGCAATGACTAACACACCTTTTCTTCTATCCCCCACAAAGTTGGAGAAATAACTAATATCCATTCCAGTGATGTTATCCATGGGTTTCACACCGAGACAAGGATTGGGGAAGGAAGGCACATGGATTACATAATTCAATCAACTCAAGAAGAGGCATAGAAGAGTGGTTATAGGGGATTATGTACATGAAACACATAAAGTCTCTCAAATTCCCCAAGGTACAGTTGACATAGAGATACCTAGGGAAGGAAAATATAGACTTAGGATAGACAAAGATGAAGATCCTAAGAACCCACCATGGTAGTATCGTGATCAAGAAAAAAGGAATCACAGGAGACAAACACTCAAACACCACTCATGACAGAGATTGGTCGATCAGAATAGACTGAATGTGTTTCAAAAACGGAAGAAACCCCAAAATAAAAATAATATATTGTCATGATTATTCAACATATGGTTGAATCCATAAGTGAGACGAGAAAAGAGCAAGAAGCAGGAACCTCTGAGCATCAAATATCACTTCTATGCTCACCCATGAAAGACGAAATTCAGATATTAGATGATGGGACTAAAGAGGAGGAATGCTAGGAGATAAGATATTATATAGAAGCTCCTAAAAGGAGAGTAGAAGAACCAATTTTCCTATAAGAATCTTGGAAGAAATATAAGAGCATGGAAGAAGAGGAAATGGGTCTTGGTAAGAAGAAAAGAAACGAAGCTAGCATAAATTTCTCTTTAGAAGAGATTACTCCCATTCAAGAAATATCACAAAAATAAGGTGTGGACCTTACTAACCATGATCTTCTTACTATTTAGTATGATAAATTATTATGTGCATAAAATGTAAAAGGTTTATGGGATCCTCTCCCCAATGCCACACTCTTGAAAATACCATAGAAAATAAATGAGAGTGGAGAGGTTGAGTCATTCGAAATTACTAATCATTTTATTTCCTTATATGAAGAGCAATAGAGAAGATCCAAGGCTCCAGAAACCTTTCCTATCATAGAATCACTAGACTCTCAGGCTAAGACTAGGTTGATCCAAAAGTTTGATCCCATTAAGATGACTTCAGAATAATTAGAATGGAACCCCTAGTGGGAAAAGAATACATATATCTTCTACCTAGATAATGGAATATATCTCAATTTACCATAGACATGACAGTGATAATGCCCTAATGAATATCATATATCCTTGGTTAAAGGAACCAATAGTGTGGTGTATTTTAAATATGTCAAAACGTCTGCAAATATGCATATGTACAAAGAAAAAGTTGGAGCCTTCATGAATACCAATCATTTTTTAAGAGCCGAAGTAAAAAATTTAGAGGGGGAAACTAAGAGATTATAGAACTTTATAGCCAATAGAACACCTGGAACACAAGACTCAATGGAGGTAATTAATCTTCTAGCTTTAAAAGATAAAAAAATCAAAGCAGTGGAAAATAACCGAATGAGCCAAGTATTTCCATCTACCCTTCAGGTAGTGTCTCAAAACCAACAATTACATGGTGAACTAGAATTTATTAGGGAATGACATGCTTCTATACTGGAAGAAAATAATTCAATGAAAGGAGAGTTAAAGAGGTAAAAAAATCATAAGGAAAATGTCAAGAACTTCAAAATAAGCTAGATGATGCAATAGCTCAGATCACAACTTATGAAGAAAGGATGGCAGAAGATAAAAAGAATTCATAATTAACTCATGTTATACTCTAAGACACAAGTCCCATGGAATACATTGATAAGATTAGGAAAATTTTATATGAGAAGGAGAAAGAACAGAAGGAATTGGAAGATAAAGTATCGAATGCCCTGATGGAAATTGTCAGATTAAAAGAAACTATACAAACAAACAAACAAAAAAACCTTGAATACATAAGGGGGTAAACTAAATACCTCATATGAGAAAGTGCATGATTTTAATAGACATATAGCTTCGAATAACCATTGAGTCGTAAAATTACAACGAAAACTGACAAATCTACAAATCAGGCACTGATGATATAGGAAATTATGAAAGTTAAATAATCCTTATGGACACTCATCTTTCAAGAACTGCCTAAGGAATGAGCTTATATTGAGTTCATATTGAGTTACCAGAAAATAGCCTTAGATGCAATTGATTACATGGGAAAAAATAAAGTAGATGTAAATGAAAAGTGTCAAATATCCAAGATATCTAGATTTGTTATCAATACTTTGTCGCCATAGTAGTTAAAATCCATACAGATAAGTGACAAAACTAGAGCTATCATGTGTATATACAACAACATCCAGAGATTGGAATCTATAACGATATTAGAAGAGAGATTGAAAGAATATGCAAATGTGGTTAATCATTTTTTAAGAATAATTACTTCCATGATTAGAGAGGGGCATCCAACCCCTTGGAACCAAAAGCGTGGGTTTTATTCAACTGACTTGTGCATGCAAATGTTTAAGAAAAAGATGTCTGAATGGACTTATATAACTCAGTGAGTCACTCCCCCAATGCCATAAGAGCTACTTCATGAATTACACCCTGCATGTGTTGTCTATAAACTATCGAAATACATGTTGACCATCATAAAAAAAATGTGGATTATACTCTAGTCTCGACTCTCAGAGCTAGGCAAGGCATTCAAATTATTGAAAAATAACCAATCACCAATGGATCATACATGGAAAACTATACAAATGCTAAAAGAAAAGATGATGGAAAGACAACATGAATATGAAGAAAAGGTGGCCCAACATCAACTTTCTCTTACAGTGAATATATTAGGACCACCATAGGGCCTTAGAAAGGATATGTGGGGAAAACAAGGGAAAAGGAAAAGAATATGAGAAACAATCAACCCATGAATCCCGAGCAGAAATGTGCATGCCAATTCAATTATTGGTCCTTATCCAAAAGATTCGTTCAGGATAAATGACAGGGTTTCTAGCAAACCCTACGTAGCAATAGATTCATACTACATGCACATAAAAACTTTGTGCAAAGACACAAAATAAGAGGTTCATTATTTCATCGATTTTTTGATATGGGAAAGGTCATTGGATCTATCACATGGTTTTGTTCTCTTTTTTCTCCTTCCTCATTCTTCATTCCTAGGATCTTTGAAAATCTACAGTGGATGTAAATTGCAATAGGAATAGGGAAGAGATTTATGAACCCCCCTTGATTGTTATTGTTGTATATATGAAATAGAGAGGCTATTTCCTTAGAGAATACCTAGGACCAAGGTGTTGCTACCACTAGGAATTTTTATGTAAAATCTATTTTTTGGGAAGGAATAATATGTCTTTGCTTAGAGGATGCCCAGTACGAGGCGAGACTGCCACTGGGATTTTTTACTGCAAAACATGATTGTTCAATATGTATAAAGTGATTTTGTTTTGAATAATAAATATGTTTCACACTATATGATGATATGTGATATATATGTTTCATCAACAATGAACATGAAGTTCTTGTAAGGCACTATTTTTCCATAATTTCTAATTTTGATTTTATTTTATTTTTAATTAGAAATTTAGTGAAGTTTCCATAATTTTTAATATTGATTA
>LPNX010320543.1:119619-136410 GCA_001517045.1 Pseudotsuga menziesii
GTGTGTAGGTATTTGTCTGTACTTGTGTGTGTTCTTTTTCATTTTCAAATAGGTGAACCAATTACAAGTTACAAAGAGAATAAGAGACCGATGTCTTTTATAAATTTGACAAATGACCAAATAAAAATGAATAAAAAACATGAAACAATGTTGTCTTCCTAAAAAAATATTTGAAATATACACACAATGGTCTACAAGTGTGTGCGATTTCAATAGCAACAAACCTATGGAGTATAAGTAGATTTTGAAAATGGGAAATGAAAAACTGGATGTGTTTTGTTAGTTGCAGGACCATCCTACAAGTTTGGAAATCCAAACCTAATACCAAAGAAAACAAGCAGTCCACCATATAGGTGTAAAAATCCATTTGCACCATTTTTTTTAAATTAAAAATGTGCACGCCTTAACAATGCATGCATGTTTTTATTTTTAAACAACATGCACATAATTTTTTAATATATTTTAATTACTTCTCTCCTTCTCTCTCCACCCCACCCCCCATTGTCCCTAACCACCTCCTCTATAACCACCTTTCTCTATCTCCTCTCTATCTAACGCCTATCATCCTATCCCCCACTTGGCCTCCTCATATGTATATTTCTCTCCACTCCTCCCCGTCCTATAACCTCTTATCCCCTCTCTATCTCTCTCTCTCTCTCTATATATATATATATATATATATATATATATATTGGAGGGTCCTAGTCGACCAACTGACTAGGTCCTCCAACTGACTATTGTAGATTTGGTACAGTATGTATGTTGGTTAATCGAAGTGACAGTTGCAACTATATAACTAAATGTAACATGTATAAAATAGGTTGGTGAGATGGATCCAAAGATATGTTTGTTCATTGTCTCTTGTATATTGCTCAATTTATAATAAAATCTAGTTACAATTGTCCCACTTACTCTTATCTGTCTTATGTTTATTATCATGTGAATGCTCTCTTTGATGTATAATTATGTATTACTGGTAATTGTTCGAACCATCAAACTACAAAATTGGTTCCATTGTTGGTAGTACATAATTTGAACAGTGCAATGAGCATGGATAAATGATAACTGAAAGAGAAATTCGAGAGTATTGGGATAAGAAAGTAATGAACTGCATCTAGAATTATGCAAGGCGCAATAAACTAACAATCACACAAGAAAGGGAAAAATTCTTCAGTGAAGCACGTGAGAAATTTATAGAAGTTGTTCCCCGTGAAATACATACTTTTTTGGACTCTGTTCATGCCTAGGTTGGACAAAAAAAATGAAATATTGTTGATGCACAAACTCCATAACAGTGGAAAAACAAATTTGTATGAGTGGCTCGAAAATATATGCAATGACTTCTATGAAGAACAAGTTGTAGAATATAAAACATCTATTGAGGAGTTAGAAACTAAAATCTACACAAAAATCCATTAAGCATTTTTATATTCTATACCAAAATTGTTGTATAAATTTTTTATTAAGAACGGATCCGGCAATATATTCGAGCCATGACCATCGTTGGGTACACTTGCCTCGACAAATTGGTAGAAAAATAAAAAAGAATGAGAGTAATTTGTCAATGAATGACAATGGGAATAATTTCTAAGTAAATGATGACCATTTCCAGACCAATCGTAGTTGATCAGTAATTGTCAGGTAAGAAATGGGGGGTAGTCGACCAACTGTTCTGAGTAAAAAGTTGTAAAATTCGAGTCGATGATAGAAGACAAAGAATGAAGCCTTGTAAAAATTCAAGTCCGCTCCGATGAAAAAATTATATGGCCAATTAAAACCAACAACATAAATACACATGAGTGAACAAGAAAAGATGTGCAAGCGACGCGAGCAGCTGAGGTAGATTGACAATCCAATAAATGCAAAAAGAGGTATAAATCAATCAGGTGAGATGGTCAGGAAACCATAAGTCCTATCTGATTCAAGGGAAAGTTGACTAGATGGAGAAGGTGAGGTGTTGACATCCAAGGAATGACCGCACACGATGGTGCTGATGTCATGTCTCTCCCTTGAAGGTACCTTAAATGTGTTGACCCTGCCAAACACCCAAGGGAACAAAATATTAATTAATTAATTTTCCTTGTGTAGTTTGTTAATTTCATACTTAGGAGGCATGTACTAAGTTTGTTTCCAATTCTGGATTATTTTTATGTCATTATTTAATTAATCTGAAAATAATACATGTGGAATTGAGTTTCCATGTCATGGAGGCGCATTAGGGAAGTCAAATTTCTTTGAATTACAAATAGAAAGTGAGAAGGAATCTGGAAAAAGAAAACAGTTAGCAAAATATAGAAACTGACAAAAGCAAGGAAAAGTTGTCAGTTCAAAAGAAGGCAACTTTGGATAAGGGGAGTCGTAGTTTCCAAATTGGTGCAAGCATGTAAAGAAAGGAAAAATCACCTTATACACAAACTTGCTAATTAACTTAAGGAGGGCACAATTTCTATTATGATGAGAAGTTACAAAAGCGGAAAGTGCAGGAAAAGCATGAAACTCTAGGCCAAAGGAGGGAGCAATTTATAATTTTATGAGGATTTAATAATAGGGAAACATAATACATGACTCATACATGTTATTTTCCTCAAGGAGGGTGAATTCATGATTAGGGTTATGATTTAGCAGGAGGCTACTTTTCCAACATGTGAAGGACTTGCTCAACAAGTCACCTAAGGTTTACTTAAGGGTGTTTCCAACTCCATTATTCAGTTTTGGTTGTCATTGTTTTGATGTTATGTGAAGATTGGATTTAATACTGAGTGATGAACCTCTATTCCATTGGGTGATGTGCCCCAAGTCCCATGTTCCTTTCTCCCCCTCTTCTCCCCATCTTCATTGCAATCCATACTGAAGTTAAGGAGCAGCCGCCCTAATTTGATTCATGATATGATAGAAGCTTCCAGCCATTAATGACTATGTATCAGGTTTCATTAACAGTTGCATAATTTTCCAGCACTTGAGGGTTCGAATCTCCCAGCCCTCCTTTGATTTTTTCATCTAAAATGCATTGTATTAATGCATATTGTTAAGAGAGTTTTATAGATTATGACTGAGACTAATTTCAATATATTTTGTTGTAATATGATTTTATAGTCATTCTATGTAATTTTTATTTTGATTCTGAATCAGTATGGTTGAGATTTATCATTTTTAGCCAACCTAGCCTAGATTTGCATATAGAAATGACTAGTTTTACCATAACTTTCATAATTCGAACTATGAGTCGCCAAATACCACCATTATTGTTCTGATGGGTCCTTAAAATGTATATCTAAGTCCCCAAAGTATAAAACAAATAATCCGTACCCTCCTTATCTTATTCGGGAAAGAATGAAGATTAAGCTGGTGAGTTGTCCTATGAGCTAGTTTCACCTTTAAAACCTGTAGAAGCACTTTTCCTACCTCTAATGTGTTATAAACATGCATATAACTTCTTATTTCTTATGAATTAATTCTATATCCATATCGATTCCCTTATCCACTAGTTGTTGGAAGTGAAGGTTCATTCCTAGTTGGCACAGTTGGGACACCCAAAAGCATGGGAGTAGACTTCAGCGGAGCTGATTTAAAAACATAAAAGGAAACAAAATACAAGTTCTTAGGGAAATAATTATATCTATAAAAAAACTCTCTTGGTTGCTTCCCTTATCCCTCTGCGATTCCCAGGTTTGTCAGCAGTGCCCATAATTGATCTGCATACAGAAGTGATCAGAATTCTTGTAAAATTTTATTTCATATTTTAATTCATAATAGTGGTAGAGATAATATTCCAATCTGTTTTCAGATCATGGATATTACAGTGGTATCCGAGCACTTTCCTCCACCCGTAGAAAGTACTCTCTCAAGAAATAAAATTTCAGCCATGTCATACCCCGATAATGGCTATGATGAGAAGTATGATCAGACAGTATGAAGAAGAAGAAATCCTCTATGTTGATAGAGGCCTACCAAGAAATGAAGATGATGAATTATACTGGCCATCAGATAGAGAAGATATCAAATCTGATTCTCCCATTGTTAACAAAGACTTAACAAGGATGATAGAAGCATTTGAACACATACCTTCTTGTTACAAGGTGTATCTAACTTTGGGAAAGAATATTGGTTCAGACATGACTTTGAAGGAGTATTTCTATCTCAAGTATGGATTTTTTCCTCATAATATTAATGAGCATTCTTTCAAGAGAATAAAGGCATCCATAGAGGAACCAAGTTGTTCTACCTCTCTAAGCAAAGAAGAAGAAGAAGGAACCAAAGGTGAAGATTCATTAAAGCCATCTGCATGTTCAATATTTATGAGCTTGTTTGGTTTTTCTTCAAACATAGATTCTAAAGGTTGTGACATAAGTACCACTAGAGATGAAGAAGTCTCAAGTTGCATGGAGGAGAATAGAAATGAGGTAGAGGCAGAGATCCGAGAAATGGAGAGTAAGTCACAACAAGGTGTTTGCATAGGAGAAGAAAGTGAAGATGAATGCACCTCAAGCTTATTTGTGGGCGATCTCAAGATCACTGCTCAAAATGTTGGTTCATGTAAGGACAGTGAGACATATTTTGGAACATATCCAAAAGAAGTCGGTAAATCAGATTTACAGTCACCTCTTGAGCCACATAATGAAGAAGGAGACAAGGCCACATCACTGGGGTTTGAACCAAAGAATTTGGTGGAAGAGAAGGCCACCATAGTATCCCTACATGAAGAGGGTAATATGAAGAACACATATAATAAAGGTTCTTATTTTCACAGCCACCATGTTTACTTACAACCATCTTATCCATGAGAGGATAAAAATACTTCACTTGCATATGAGGGCTGCAAAATGAAGGACAATTGTGAGGGAGATGAATTCACTCATAATTTCTCTGTTCGTGATCACAAAATAATTGCGAAGGAGGGTGACATTGTCAATGGTGATAAGAAATATTTTGGATCAGATCCAAAAGGAGAACATAGATCAGATCTGAAATCATCATTTGAACTTCCTAATGAAGTGGAAGACCAACCCCCACAAGTTGGGTGTGAACTATACAATTTTAAGGAATAACTCATGCAAAGGGATGAACACAGTTCATATTTTTGTACTCCCTTGCAACATGATGAAGTTGCAGCCACATCAGAGGAGATAATTGGCATCAATAAGAATCCATATCCCACTTTCATCATTGAGGAGAGTTATGAACCATCTATTCTTGAAGGTGGGAAAGAAGAAACAAAGATTCATGAAGAGAAGTGCAAGTCATTGCAAGATTATTGCAGTAAAGAAGAAGGGGGTGATTTTCATCAAGAACTCCACTCATTTTATTGGCCTTTGAAGATGTATGAAAAGAAGATTCAGGAGGCCTTATACCTTCTCCATAACACACATGTTTTATTGTCACACCAGTGTTGGATAGTTGCTTCATTGGAAGACCAATCTTGTCTTAAAGCCAAGGAGGAGATTCAGAAGGCATTGTCTACAATACCAGGTGAATTCTTACAATTGCTTTCTGATAGAGATTATTTGATTGGGATTGTTGATGTGTTGCATGGATCAATTCTTGAATTATGAATAAGAGATTCACAATCTCACACAATATTTTTTGACCACCCAAGATTCCTTGAAGAGTACTCAATGTGCACTCCAAGAATCCAAGATGGAGATAGAGCAACTTCTTGAAAAGTTGCAAAGATCACACCTGCTATCCTATACACCATTAAACCATCCTCACAGGGATGATTAAATTCTTGATCATATGAAGGAATGTCATGATATGGTGGATCATGAGATGCATTTAGTTTTTCATGTTCTTGAGGACTGTGCAGACAATCTTGATGAGAACCAAACACTTGATCTTTCCCAGAGAAAACTTGAGTTGTTTTCTATAAAGAGTCTCTTCTCCATGGAAGAGTCAGATGAGCTCACCTTAATTGGATCATCCAGTGATGAATAATATTCAGCCATCAGTTTGGTGGATGAGTATTGCAGATATTTGATTCACGGTTCTTCACCCCACGCTTTTATTTCAGCCACATCAGGAGGGGATGAAAATTGGGAGAAAGAATTTTCTTGGTTGGTGCCACATGAGGAGAAGGAGGCTCCCATAGGTGTTTGTGATGAATTGATTAATTCAACATTCCCTTCCCAGTAGAAACATAGGCATTCAATTGCATTATTTTATGCCTCCTTTATTCACTTGCACCCATTTAGTGGACCCAATGGAAGAGAGTTGAGCCATTGGATTTGTGCACTAGTTTCATGTTTGGGAGATCATAAGAATTCTCTAGGTGAGAAAGAATCATGGATGGAGAAGTATAGGAAAATATTTCTTCCACTTGTTTCCATTCATCCACATATCAATTAGGTGGAATATTACATGTCACACATGGAGTCTTCTTGCAAAAAAATTTATGCTCATGATCAGTTGAAGGAAGCTAAGCAAGAAAACTGCCAAGATAAGTTGTTGAGAAATATATCTTGCACAAGGTGGCCTCTATGGAGGAAATCCAGAAATTTGGATGGATTATTGCACCCTTTGACCAGTGGAAGAGATTTGATCCATTGGATGTGTTCACATGGACCTTTTGGTTGGAGTGTCATCACATTCCCTTGTTGGATGAGGAGACACATATCTGTATTTTTTGCTTGCATTCTCAGAGATAATTGTGATGCATCATTTTATGGTTAGAAGTTTGGGAATCCTTGTGCATTGGATGATTCCTAAATTTATTGGGGTTGTACATGGGAATCACATCTATGTAATTGCAAAAACAAAATTGTGAGCTTCAGTGCTAGTGTGCATCAGTCACACAAATAATTTTATGTTAGGTGGGGAAGTCTCACAAATTTCCAATTTTTCATTTGGATTTTTCAACTTTTAGTGTGGTGGTATGATTTCCACATCATGATTTTAATTTTATGTGATGATAAAATTTATGGTGGTTACTGATGTTTGGGAAGATGCAAATAATACCATGAGATCCGAACATTCTTTGAAATGATAGATTTCCAAAAGGGGAAACAACATTTGGATCATTGCAGAGGAGGCAGTGAGATACAGGAATTCTACTCAATTACCTTAACACGGTTGACATTTTTGTTGAAAGAAGTATTCATTGGAGAAATGACTATGATCAGAGTGTTGCAGCAGAAACATGGTGCACAAATAAGAGTGTTGCAACACTCTTTCTTCTTCTTGAGGACAAGCAGACTTGGGAGGGGAGGGCTGTCATGGCCCTCCCTTGAAGGGACCTTGAATGTGTTGACGTTTCCAAAAACCTAGGGGAAGAAAATATTAATTAATTAATTTTCCTAGGGAAGTTTGTTAATTTCATACTTATGAGGAATGTACTAAGTTTGTTTCCAATTCTAGATTATTTTTATGTCATTATTTAATTAAGGTAAAAATAATACATGTGGAATTGAATTTCCATGTTAGGGGGGCACATTAGGAAAGTCAACTTGCCTTGAATTAAAAATATAAAATGACAAGGAATCTGGCAAAAGAAAATAGTCAAAAAATATAGAAACTGACAAAAGCAAGGAAAAGTTGTCAGTTCAAAAGAAGGCAACTTTGGCTAAGGGAGGGCACAATTTCCAAATTGCTGCAAGGATGAAAAGAAAGAAAACATCACCTTTTCCACAAACTTTCTAATTAAATCAAGGAGGGCATAGTTTCTATTTTGATGAGCAGTTACAAAAGAAGAAAGTGGAGGAAAAGCAATCAGGGTAAAAGCAGGCAACTCTGGGCAAAAGGCAAGCACAATTTATATATTTATGAAATGTAATAATAGGGAAACATCATACATGAATCATACATGCTATTTTCCTCAAGGATGGAAAATTCATTATTATGGTTATGGTTTAGCAAGTGGCAACTTGCTCAACGGGTGAAGGACTTACTCAACAAGTCACCCAAGGTTCACGTAAGGGTGTTTCCAACTCCATTATTCAGGTTTGGTTGTCATTTTTTTATGTTAAGTGAATATTGGATTCAATACTGAGTGATGAAATGTTAGATTTTTATCATTTAATCTATCATTATATTAGGATCTTTAACTGAAAGAATAACAAGCACAGCAATCAAACACAAGAGACAATGAACACAATGTTTTTCCTCAGGGAAACCATAAATGGAGAAAACCCCGCAACTTCCTCAGAGATAGAATCAGCACCAAAATTAAAACCCCAAAATAGTAAGATGATCTCTCGACAATAGTAGCCTCTTTCTTTATAGTCCCAGCAACTTCTTCTCTCTCAGCTATGTGATACAACTGAGTGTGAGTGAGTGTGTGATAAATAGAGAGGCTCACTCTCTATTTATACTAATTCCTGACTTGACAATAACTCACTAGGGCCGACTTCTCTAGGAGAGTCTAATAACCCTAGGGCCCCAGAACTGTGGGGACTTTAACCCTTGAACAATAGGAGGGTTACCCACAATGACTTAACATGACTTGTTTACATTATTGAATCTCCCGATAGGAACATCGGGGCATGACATGACTCAAATACATTATAGATACTTCCTGGAATAAACATCGGGGTACAAGACATAAGATATACAAGTGAATACATTCCAAAGTTACAAATACATCAACACTCCCTCTTAACTAGGAAGGTATTCTCTCGACACAATTTATCAGCACGGGTCTTCTTCTCTATATCATCTGGATCATCGATGAGTTCTCGTCATCTTCATCTTCAAGTCATATTCATCTTCAAGTCATATTCATCTTGATCTGGATCATCACTCGATCTGGATCATCACTGTTGGATCATCATCACTCGATCTGGATCATCACTGGGTCATCATCACGAGTGTTATCTCTTGATTCTTCTCATCATAGGAAGTTCTACAGAGCCAGCCCTTTTTCATGCTGGATGTACATCTACAGAGCCAGTCCTTTTTCATACTGGATGTATCATCACATAGGTAGTCCTTTTTCATACTAGATGTGGCATCTACACAGAGTCAGTCCTTTTTCATACTGGATGAGTCTTCACAGAGCTAGTCCTTTTTCATACTAGATGTGGGATCTACATGGAGCCAGTCCTTTTTCAAACTGGATGAGTCTTCACAGAGCTAGACCTTTTTCATACTAGATGTGGGATCTACACAGATTTAGTCCTTTTTCATACTGGATGAGTCTTCACAGAGCTAGTCCTTTTTCATACTAGATGTGGGATCTACACAGAGCTAGTCCTTTTTCATACTAGATGTGGGATCTACACAGAGCTAGTCCTTTTTCATACTAGATGTGTCTTCACAGAGCCAACCCTTTTTCATGATGGATGTGGGATCTACACAGAGCCATTCCTTTTTCATACTGGATGAGTCTTCACAGAGCTAGTCCTTTTTCATACTAGATGTGGGATCTACATAGAGCCAGTCCTTTTTCATACTGGATGAGTCTTCACAGAGCTAGTACTTTTTCATACTAGATGTGGGATCTACACAAATCTAGTCCTTTTTCATACTAGATGTGTCTTCACCGAGCCAGCCCTTTTTCATGCTAGATGTGGGATCTACACAGAGCTAGTCCTTTTTCATACTAGATTTGTCTTCACAGAGCCAGTCCTTTTTCATGCTGGATGTGGGATCATTACATACATCTGAAAATGGAAGGAACCAATCCTCTCACCATGTCACATATCTTACATCTGAACATGGAAGGAACCAATCCTCTCACCATGTCAGAAGGGCACAACACTTACATCTGACCATGGAAGGAACCAATCCTCTCACCATGTCAGAAAGACACGGCACTTACACCTGACCATGGAAGGAACCAATCCTCTCACCATGTCAGAAAGGCTCAGCACTGACACATCACTTCCTCTTGGGAGGAATATCGATATGGAGAACACCAAGCTTCTCCCTGAAGTACTCAAACTTCACCTTAGCCAATGGCTTAGTCAACACATCAGCTATTTGTTCGTCCGTCTTAACATACTGGAGCTTCACTCCTCCTCTCTTACCATATCCCTGATATAGTGATACTTGATTTTGATATGCTTCGACTTGTCATGGAACACCGGGTTCTCTGACAACTTCACACAACTCTAGTTGTCACAATATATACAAGTATCATATAACTGGAGATCAAATAAATCAGATAGTAGCTTCCTCATCCATACTACCTCACAACTAGCTGAACAAGCCGCGACATACTCTGCTTCAGCTGTACTTAGTACCACACATGATTGCTTCCTGCTAAACCAAGAGATCACACCTGATCCCATACTGAAGCAACACCCTGAAGTGCTCTTCCTATCAATGGCACTGCCTGCCCAATCTGAATCAACATAACCCTCCAGGTTAATCTTCTGATCAGCCTTATACTTGAACCCATAATCAACTATACCCTTCAGGTACCTCAAAATATTCTTTGCAGCAATCAAGTGAACATGTCTTGGATCTGTTAGGAACTGGCTCAAGGTGTTCACAACAAAGCAAATATCTGGTCTCGTATTCATCAGATACATCAAGGACCTAATCATCTAAGGATACATTGTGGCATCAACTGACTCAGATGAAGCCTCACTCAATAGCTTCAGTTTCGATGCCACAGGTGTGGTTAAGGCCTTGCATTACATCATCCCAAATCTCTTCAGGATCTCTACTACATACTTCCCTTGTCTGAGGAAGATTCCATCCGTATTCTGCCACACCTCCATGCCTAGAAAATAATACATCATACCCAAGTCCTTCATTTCAAACTTAGCAGCAAGCTTTCTCTTCATATCAGCAATCAACCCATCCACACCTGTTACATACAGTAGGAGCATCACTGGGTTTCCATAATCAACCTTGTAGTAAAGGTTGGAATATTCTTTACTCTTGGTAAAGCCCAAACTGGATAGAAAGCTGTCAATTCTGTGATACCCTGTCCTGGGTGCCTGTTTCAAACCGTACAAGGATTTATTCAATCTACACACATGAGACTCCATGTCATGTGTCTCAAAACCGAGTGGCTGCTCGACATACACTTCCTCGTCTACTACACCATTCAAGAAAGCAGTCTTGACATCCATCTGGTGTATCTTCCATTTCATCATTGAATCCAGAGCAAGTACTGATCTGATGGAAGTGTATCTGGCTACAGGTGCAAAAGTTTCTTCATAATCTATTCCTTCTTTCTGGGAGAAGCCACGAGCCACGAATCTTGCTTTATATTTTTCTATGCTGCCATCTGCAGCATGCTTGATCTTGTACATCCATTTGGAAGTCACTACAGACTTCCCCTCAGGTCTTGGGACAGCATCCCAAACATCATTCTTCATGATCACTTGGTACTCTTCGATCATAGAATCCTTCCATTCTTTCTTTTTTGTTGCTTCTTCATATTTGGAAGGTTCTTTATCAATGAAATCACATAATAAGGCTACATAACTGGAACAGAACATGGTTCTTTTCCTTTCTCTGTGTGATTCTTCTGGAGCCCCATATCTTTCTGCACCTTGGATAACTTCTCATACCCAAGCAGGTTTCCTCTTGTGAGGATTCTTCTCCTGAGGTGGATCTATAGGTTCTTGAGGTTCTTCTATTTCTTGATCTTCTTCTCGATATTCTTCGTTCATGGTTGTGTCATGAATTCTGGGTGCTTCTGTTTCTTCAGGTTCTTCAGCAGGTTTCTTTCTGGATTTGTTGTAAGCTGAGTCTTTGTCAAATGTCACATCCCTGCTGATGTTGATCTTCTTGAATCCTGGGAAGTATATTCTATAAGCCTTTGAGCTTTCAGAGTATCCCACAAATATGCATTTCCTTCTGGAAGGATCTAACTTTGTCCTCTTTTCTTTTGGAATGTGTATGTACACTGGACAGCTGAATATTCTGAGATGGTTGACTTCTGGTTTCTTACTAGAAAATACTTCTTCGGGTGTCTTATTCTCGAGTACTCTGTGTGGAGTATGGTTCTTTACATACACCGTTGTTCTTGCAGCTTCTGCCCATAGGTGCATGGGAAGATCTTGATCATGAAGCATGGCCCTTGTAGCTTCCATGATCGTTCTATTCTTCCTTTCTGCAAATCCATTCTGTTGTGGATTATATGGAGTGGTTAACTCCCTCTTAATCCCTGAATCTTTGCATAAGTCTTTGAATTCATTCGAAGTGAATTCTCCACCATTATCTGATTGAAAAATATTGATCTTATTTTCTATGTGGTTCTCGATCAAGGCTTTGAATTCCTTGAACTTGTTGAATACTTCATCTTTGTTCTTCATAAAGTATATCCATGTCTTCCTAGAAAAATCATCAATGAAAGAAACATAGTATACATACCCGCTTAATAAACTGGATGACATCGGACCGCATACATCAGAGTGGGTGATTTCCAAGATTCCTTTTTCCTTGCTCTCGCTACTTGGAAATGTCTTCTTTGTGTTCTTTCCTTTTGCACATCCTTTGCAAACACCATCATGTTTTATCTGCATTTCTGGAAGACCTTCAACAGCTTTGCTTGCAAGTGGTAGTGCTCTGTAGTGCACATGTGCAAGATTTATATGCCAAAGTTCATTTGGCTCTACTGAGTCATGAACCAAAGCTTGTTTTGGTTGGCCCTTCAATTTGTATAGACCTCCTTCTTGTTCCCCAATCACTATTGCATCGTCAAAAGTCTTTCCCTTTGGCCACATAAGAACTTGACCATCTACAAAAGCAACCCTCATTCCTTTTGCATCCAATGCAGATATGGAGAGGAGGTTCTTCTTTAGTCCTGGTAAAAAAAATACATTTTTCATCTTCATAGACTTTCCAGAGTCTAGCTTATAGGAGGATTCACCACTACCTTTTATTGGATACTGGTAGTCATCCCCAAGTTTCACCTTGTGAGGTGACTCATGTTCGGATGGTTTCACAAATTATTCTTTGAATTCCATCATATGCTTGGAAGCACCACTTTCTATAAGCCAATCATTGCTTCCATGTGAGATAGTTCCCGTGAGAGCGAAGATCAGCACATATTCTTCATCACTTGAAGAATCATCACTTTCTTGTCTGATTCTCTTTGTGGAAGGTTCATCATCCTCTGCAGCATGAGAATGATGTCTTCTCTTGTTTCCCTTTTTCCTCTTTGAGTTCCCTTTGTTAGGGCAGTATTTGGATATGTGACCTTTCTCATCACATGTGTAGAGTGATGATGGTCCCTTCTAGTTTTCTTGGTGTGGGCTGTGAGAGATTGATATTCACTTCCCATCTTTTCTTCTCGAGCTGCTATCCGAGCTTCTTCTTGAGATCATTCTTCCCATAGTCTGTTGAACTTGACTAACTTCTTTCTGGCAGAGATCCCTTGAATGAAAGAGTCCCATGCCCTAGGTAGACCATTCAAGGTGGTCATCACAATCTCTGCATTCTCCACTTCTTCATCTACTGATTCCAGTTGTTCCTTGATTTGAGAGACCCTTGTAAAGTAAGAGTGGATGGTCTCTGCATTTTGGATATTTACATTCTTCAGTTGGTTTCTCAGATTCATCTTCATGTTTATGTTCTTCCCTTCAAATAGTTTGGTTAGGGAATCAAACATAGATTTAGGTGTCTTTAGGGAGGAAACCTGTGGTATGAGGTGATCCTTGATTGAATCAGCAATAATCCTCTTAGCCATAACCAACTTCTTCTTGTGTAAGGCCTTAGCCTCATCTCCCTCTGGAACTGGAACCTCCTCATTGATATAGGAGTCCAACTCATTTTCTTCCAGGACCAGGGAGATCCTATACATCAAAGCTCAGAAGTTATCAGCTCCCTCAATATTTTCATCAAGCTTGGTATGATGAGACATCTTAACTGAGAACCTCAAATGGAAATACAAAATATTTAGATCTTACCAGGTCAAGATGTTGGATCTGGATTTGGAGCTGAATTTCTGCAGTGCTGGTTTAGGAGCATATTAGGGTTTGGATTTTCTGGAGTTTTGTCCAACCAAATTCTTTGATCTTGATCTCTAAAATTCTATTTTGAGGAGGAGATCAATCCAAGCATGGGCTCACTCAAAAATTCCACTTCTATGGAAATCCCAAATTTCCGATAGCGGTGTCGGGTCCAAAATTGAAAAATCTCAAAATCAGATTCTACTTCAACGAAAAGATGCGCCCTAGGGAGGAGAGTCATCCCAGCCTTCTTTTGCTAAAAAATATGTGGAGAGAGATACAAAAAGCAGGAAGCCCTAGTTTTCGCAGTTGCACAGTGTCTTCTTCTCAGGTTAGCTCTGGTACCATGTTAGATTTTTATCATTTAAGCTAGCATTATATTAGGATCTTTAATTGAGAGAATAACAAGCACGACAATAAAACACAAGAGACAATGAACACAATGTTTTTCCTTGGGGAAACCATAAATGGAGAAAACCCCGCAACTTCCTCGGAGATAGAATCAGCACCAAAAGTAAAACCCCAATACAGTAAGATGATATCCTAACAGTAGTAACCTCTTTCTTTCTAGCCCCAAAAGCTTGGACTCGAATTCAAATAAATAATCATTACTACATTTCGACCAAAAATCCGACGGCAGTATTGTCGGATGTTCGACACTTCCCTGTCGCATGTACGACACATTGATTTTTTTTAAGCGTCAGTCGCATATCGTCAGTTATCTGACATATTTCAAATCCATCGGTTAAGCGACACCTCAGTTTGCCGTCGGTTGAATGTAAAGCGTCGGTTAAGCGATAGACTTTCTTCGACGGTAGTGAATTTTTTTTAAGAAAATAACCTTCATGCCGTCGGTTAAGCAACAGAATGGCCATCGGATAAGCGACGGTAGTCAAAAAAAAAAATTAAAATAACCTTCATGCCGTCGGTTAAGCGACGGCTATAAACTGGAATCGTCGGATAAGCGACATTAAGAACCGTCTCTTAAGCGATGGAAATAAAGAGGAAACATCGGATAAGCGACATGGAGAACCGTCGCTTAAGCGATGGCAGTGAATTTTTTTTTTTAAATATTTGCAAATTGGCTATACAAAGAAGCCAGAACGATACTCCTTTGCTCGACCATCTGGACAGTTTTAGAGCATAGCATTTAGTCTAGTACCAAGAGTATCCCCTCCATCATTACACTTCGAATTACTTCTCTCTTTTCATGTTGCATGTATCCAATCTTTGCTTTTCAGCCAAAGCGTTCAGGCTTACAGGCCTGGAAATTCACCATGTTGTTTCATATAAGTTCTGTCAAACAAGTAATCTACAATGTGTTCCTTGTTACAACACTTCACCTTTTTGCAATATTATAGGAATATCAAAAAAATACTCTAAGAAAAACACAGCATGTAAATGTTTCCACATTATGATATAGGTATGAAGTGTACTTGTATCTTGTAATTCTAAAAATAGTTATAACATTTGACAACCATGCTTTAGGTGAACCCAAATTTCCTTGGAAGCATGAAAATGGATATGTTTTTGAGCATACAAAGTCAAAGCTAGTTCAATTCCCCTTACCAAAGAATAATCCTGAGTAATAATTACATTGCTAACCAATAATGGAGCTATAACTAGTACATAGGAAGTTTAAAGCTGTAAATTATAGTTGTTGATCTCGCACAAGTTTTCCATAATAATCTCGTACTTTCCTAAGTTAGCAGAGTGTAATATACCATTCTTTAGGATGTAGGATTATAAATCTCGATGACCATCTTAGATGTGGCTCTAAAATTATTGAACTACTTCTTATGTGGCTTCATGGTATGGTAGAATTGTGTCATGCTATTTATGACTTTCACAATCATTCAAAAATAAAGAACATACCATCATGATAAAATTATGATCTCTCCTTTTTTGAACTTCTAGATCCTAATGGCCTCCTTTATGTATATTATGAACTTTGTAGAACATATCAAACATCCAAGCAAAAACCATATTTTGAAAGAGTTGGAAAAGGCTGTTTAGATGTAAACATGTTATGGCACTTTCATATTCGTTACACCTGTTATGGTCCTTGAAATACATGAGTCATCTTCACATAGCTAAGGGTTTCCCATATCAACTCTCCTAGTGGTGTTTGCGAGGGATGTGTGATGGGTAAACATTTCCTAGAGTCGTTTCCAAAGGAAAACTCAAGGTGTGCCTCTAATCCCTTTAATTAATTTACAGTGATAATTTAATTAGATAGAGAAACATTGTTTAACCCTTGTGAAGGCTAATGAGAGGAGTGGACAGCGCAATTGTTTTATATCTTTTTGCTTCAATGATGGCTTCCAATTTGTCGTTTTGCTATTTTGCATCTCTGGTGTCCAAATCCATATGAAATAGTGGAATGAGGACATTAAAGCTATGATATCTATAAAATTTAGTAGTAACATGTAATAATGATCCCCTTCTCCTCGTCTCTTGTTTCATAGTTCTTTCCTCACCCGGTGCTAGATATGGTTGTATTTCTTTGTCTAATAATTAAATGATTCCAGTGGGCATAACTACAGTGGGATCAAAAGGATAAGGCATGGATAATTTTATATGCAAAACCAAAGTAACAAAAGAAACAGACCAAAAGTGTGAAGCTTAAACATGGAAGCCACAATAAAGGATTTATGCAAGTGTATCAACTAATCTAAATCAAAAATATTTACTGATAAGAAACGAATTTCAAGTCTGAGACTTCAATAACCCTTGTTGTTTGCACAGGGCAATTCAATAGGCTTTGACTGAATGTCAAGCACCATATCCATGAGTGGACTAAATTTGTTTGCACAGGGCAATTCAATAGGCTTTGACTGAATGTCAAGCATAGTGTGAAGGAAAGGGGTTGGTTATTCTTAAGGCATAGTGCATGGCTGTCTTTAATTTTATCATTGCTCCAGGAAGGTCTGTGGAAAGTGTCTCT
>LPNX010320551.1:0-81366 GCA_001517045.1 Pseudotsuga menziesii
TACTGTGTATCTCATCTTGTATCTTAGGATCGGGGATCATGCGCTCAATGCATTTGTATAATCCTTCTTTTACCTCCCCATCTGCTTCAAAATCTTTTGTGTAACGGTACCTTTAAAAGGCAAATAAACTTAACCAAATGAGATTGAGAATTTGAGAGTTGAAAATTTAATTTAAAGTTTAAACAATGAATGATATAACTAAAAACTTTGAAATTTGTATTTACTATTACAGTATTACTTACCTTGGGTTCAAGTAATAGCCCGCTGCATGTAAAGGTCGATGGAGTTGTCTGTTCCATCTTTCATCAATGATTCTCCACAAAGGAAGATACTTTTGTCTCTTATCTCCATATGCTTCCTTTATTGCCTCTTTGGCCTGATCCATGGCCTCATAGATAAAACCCATGGCGGATTTATCACCATCCACCATTCGTAGCACTTTCACAAGTGGCTCACTGAATAGTACTATCTCCTCTGCCTTTTTCCAAAATGTTTTTTCAAATACTTTGTCAACTATGTCTTTGCTTTCAAGCCTTTTGCTCCACTGAGATGGATTCCACTCGTCACAAGAGAACATCTTCCTCAAGTTGGCCTTTTGTTGAATCAAGGATTGCAACGTAAGAAAATTTGTTGCAAATCGTGTAATAGCTGACCTAACAAGCTCTTTCCCACCCGTGTTTTTCCTCATAAGGTTCAACACCCATGTGTGGTTGTAGATGTATCTAGTTATGCATTTAGCTTGTTCCACACACTTCTTCACCCACTCAATTTTGCCAATATCCTCAAGCATGAGGTCCAAACAATGGGCTGCACATGGAGTCCACCAAATAGTGGGGTGTTTTTCCTCTAACAATTTTCCAGCTGCAACATAGTTTGATGCATTGTATGTGATGACTTGGACAACATTTTGCACTCCCACTTCCTCAACTACTTCATCCAAGAGACGAAATAATAATTGTGCATACTTGACTTGATCAGATACATCCACTGATTTAAGAAACATAGTTCCTTTTGGGCAAGCAATTAGGAAGTTGAGAATGGTTCGAGATCTTGTATCAGTCCATCCATCGGACATGATTGTACACCCAGTTTTACTCCAAGACTCCTTGAACTCTATGAGGTATCCATCTATTCTTTGAACCTCATTTTGTAAAAGTGGCCCTCTAATATATATCATGAAAACTAGGGCCTTTGAAGCCTGGACCACATGAAGCTATAGAATCTATCATAGGCTGATAATACACAGAATTAGTTGCATTGAAGGGTATGTCAGCATCATACCACCACCTAGCAATGCATTCCCAAGCAGCATCATTTTCCATCTTCTTCCATTTTGCATCAATGGTGGGTTGAGCACCAGGAATGGTGCAGGGTACAAAGAATGACTCAAGATTACTACGGGCCCTCTTCACATTGGATGTACTACTACTGCCAAAGCCACCAACAAGTTCTTCTTCCCTATTATGTTTCTTTTGGATGGGATTTGTATAAGGATCAATAGGAAAAGTGCATGATTCTTCAAAACTTGGGATTCTATCTTGAGGATCACCTAATGCACCTTTTCCTATTTCTTTTTGCATCTTTTTATTCTTGGCTTTGTCTGCTTGGTAGGCTTCAAGATGAGCTACCATCTCAGAGTTTAGATCATCAAGGACTTTTGGGCATGCTCTTACATTTCCTTTTGCATGTGCTAGGTGTTGTTTAATTCTATGAATCCCTCCCCCACCAACTTCCTTTTGACAATAATTGCACACCATTTTTCCATCAACCAATTGGCAATGATTCCAGGCAGGATCCTTCTTGTCTTTAGGAGCCATTGCACCAACAAAAAAGAATTTGCAAATAAAACCCTAGCAATTCTTATTTACCCTAGCAATTTTTCTGAAAAAACAACAAAGAATATTAACTAAAGATTTTATTGTACATATTACATAGTCATACTGCAAGTCTGCAATGTGCAGTGTGCACACTACAACTGCATTCAACATTGTACATACCTCCAAAAGAAGCCAAAAAGAGCAGCTCCCAAGGGCAAGATCATAAAACTAAACCCAAAAATAAATATTCAAGGACCCTGTAGGCTGTAAGACAGTAAGAGTACGCAGTAAGTAAGTAGCTGTAAAGAAGGCACGACGATCCTTAAAAAATTCAAAATCAACCTTACAGTAAATTAAAAAATTCAACCTTACAAAAATTTACAAATTAGTAAATTACATGAATGATATAACTAAAAAGTTAAAGAATGTTCTGGATGATTTTATAGTAATTTTGTGTTGGAATTAAGGAAATGTTAGTTATAAACATTTAGTTGCATAAGTGTAGGGCCGTAGGCAAAGGAAAATATGAAAAGAAATCTACTGTGTGTCATATGTAGCCGGTATTAGACTGAGACATACTCAAACATAAATCTAATCCCAACCTGTAGCGCATACAACCTGCCCCAACAATGGAGCAAAGGGGCACCGGAATCTAATCTCGCAGCCTACAGTATACTTTTATAGAGCAGAAAAAAAAAATTAACTGTAATAGTAAATACAGTATACTTTTATCGATCCATGGACTGGAGTTGATACCGAAATCTAATCTCGCAGCCTACAGTATACTTTTATAGAGCAGAAAACGAAAATGAATATAGTAGAAAACGAAATGTAGCCGGAGTAAGGGAAATCTCTCATTCATTATAATAAATATATTCTCCTCTCGGTCTTAAGGAGGATATTGCAATGCCCTTTATCAATCAAAATGAAAGTTTGCACAGCTAGCCAATCCCGATCCCGAGTTCTTACCCTGACTGCACAGTCCCGAGTTCGATTTAGCGTCCACGACTCCACAAGCGAGCTGGCTGTTGCTGCAAGCGATAACCCAACTCAACTCTTCCACGATAACCCACGAGTGATTGAGAAATATTACGGAGGGTGGCTTCATTTATAGATGTCCAATGCCAAAAGGCCGACACTGTGTATAATAAGAAAATAAAATTTTAAAGTTCCATTTAAAATAATAATAAAATCACGTTAATTTTGGCTTCAGAGTTGCACGTCGGAACTGGCCGGTTCAAGGCTAAAACCGCCGGTTCAAGGCAAGTGGACCGGTTCAGAGCAAAACCGGGCGGTTTAGGGGCAAACCTGGGCGGTTCAGGGCAAAACCGGCCAAAAACGGTTCAGTCATGCCATTCGAGCCGGTGTTTGGTGTAAACCGGTCCAACCGGCCGGTTTTTTCAAAACCGGTCCGGTTCCGATAACATTGATCTCCATAGACCCAGAGAGGATCAAAGCTATCGAACAGATTCCCTTACCCCATAATAAAAAGGGCATGCAATCATTTATCGGGACAATAAATTTCGTTCGAAGGTTTGTGCCAGATTTCGCTCAAATTGTTAAACCTTTTCAGCAAATGGTAAAACAAAGTGTACAATTCAAGTGGACTGATGTAGAGAAGAATGCATTTAGTAAAATAAAGACAGTTGTTGCGCACACACCTTCCCTCAAAAGTCCGAATTTTGAGAAAGATTTTATTTTATACACTTTTGCATCTGATGATTCACTAGCAGCGGTGCTTACCCAGAAGGAAGATGGGGGAGATGAGTTCCCTATATCATTTATGAGCACTGGTCTGCAAGGGGCTGAATTGAATTACCCAACTGTGGATAAACAAGCTTACGCAGTGTTCAAAGCGGTAAAACAATTCAGACCATATATGCTTAAGAATCGGACAAAGGTAATAGTTCCACACCCAGCTGTGAGGTCTCTTTTCGTACAAAAGGAGTTATGAGAAAGAAGAGGCAACCGGGTAACAGCTCTACAGGAGTATGACCTCGAATTCAAGCCAGCCTCCATAGTTAAAGGGCAAGGATTGTGCAAACTAATGACTGAAAGTAAAGACAATGAAGAACATGACTGGGAAGACGAAGCTGAGTTACATTTGATGGATGTATGTCCTCTTTTCACAGCTCCGGTCTCCTGGTATCGAGACCTTGTGCATTACCTTCAAGCGGGATTGCTATCGGAACATTGGAATTCTAAGCAAAGAAGAGCACTGCGTCTTAAATCAGCCTCATATCAGATTGTTGAAGGAATATTATTCAGAAAAAATTATGATGGAGTTCTTCTTAGATGCTTAGAGAAAGAAGATGTGAAGAAGGTCATTATAGACTTACATGATGGGCCTGCTGGAGGACATTTCTCCGAAGATGCAATAGCTCATAAAATTCTCAGAGCCGGATACTATTGGCCCACACTATTCAAAGATGCACATGCCCATGTCAGAAAATGCGACATCTGTCAAAGGTGTGGCAGAAGACAAGTTAAAGCAACAGGACCATTAAAGCCTGTGATGATAACAGAACTTTTTGAGCAGTGGGGGATGGATATCATTGGAGAGATAAAGCCAAATTCTTCCTTGCAACACAAGTATATTCTGACGGCAACCGATTACTTCACTCGTTGGGTCGAAGCCATTCCGTTGCGTAAAGTGAATGAAGATGCGGTCATGGACTTCTTGCAAGATCATATTATGACCAAGTTTGGAGTTCCAATTTCTCTAGTTTTCGATAATGCTACTTATTTTTCCTCTATTAGATTAACTGCATTTGCTCATGAAAAAGGAATTAGGTTGCATTACTCTGCAAATTACTATCCACAAAGAAATGGTTTGGTTGAATCTACGAACAAGAATCTGATTAGAATCTTAAAAAAGACTGTGATAGAAAACCAGAGCAGTTGGCATTCAGCATTACCAAATGCTCTTTGGGTTGATAGGGTCACCCCCAAGACTTCGTTAGGTGTGTCCCCATATATCCTGGTTTATGGAAAATAGGCCATTTTACCCCCCAATATCATGCTACCCTCCTCCATAATAGCTCAAGAATCAAGAGGATCAAATAATGAAGTTTGGCAGATGAGGATACATAATCTTTTGAAGGCAGAGGAATCTAGATCCAAGGCCAGAGAACGTTTTAAACAACAACAGGAGGTAATGAAGAGGTGGTTTGATAAGCACAAACCTAGGACAAAAGAATTTGAAGTAGGAGATTTGGTTCTTAAGTGGGATCACCCTCATGATGAGAAAAGGAAACACACGAAGTTTCAACAGTTATGGGTAGGCCCTTTCCAGATTGCGGCAAAACTTGGCCCCTCAACCTATAAGTTGCAGGATTTACAGGAAGGGGAGGAGAACTTACCAGTAAATGGTTTAGTTCTTAAACCTTACTTTTCTTGATTGTGTTTTATTTTGTTCCGTTTTGTACATAAATAATTGACTTGTTTTGCCACTTTGATTTGTTCCTTTTCTGTTTGTTTAGTGTAGTTTTCTTATGATTCCAATAAAGGAAGCAAACTTTTGGTTGCATGGAGAACATCAGAACCCTTGATAAACGGAGATTCTTCAGGCATTAGGTTGTGTCTTATTGTTTGAATTTGATGGAATTTCTTCTAGTAAGTAGTTTTCCTAAGTGTCTATGAACACATTGAGGTCCAGCGTAATCCCTGAAATAACTCAGAATCGAAAGGTCTGGAATACTATTGCGAAGCTCCATCCATTTCACATCTAAAACGTCCTAGGGGGTGACAGCAAAAGACCCATGGAAAGGGGAGCAAGGTAAATAGTATGTTATATCTAAATGATCCCATGCCAGGAACTGAAAGCGAAAACGCTAATAAGAGTCAAAAATCCTAAGGAAGCAATATTCATCAAAACAAAGTACTGAATTATATGAGTACGAATTGCCAAAAGTTCTTCTCCGTCCGTGAGCTGAAAATTGCATCTCTCACACAAAAGGACGCTAGGGATAGAAGAGCCTGAATAAAATTCAGAAGAAAAGGCACTAGGAGGACTCAAAAGGACATAAAGTCCACAAACAAAAATGCCAAGTGGCATGGGATGGGGAACAAACGAATATTTTTGTTTACCATGAGTTTCAATCCTGTGGCGTCTAAGCTGGAAGCTACCCAAAGACAAAGTTAAAATGAAATCCGCCTGCTTAAGCCTCAAAAGAGTTATCCTAACCTTGAAATTTTGGTTTCCATTCCCAAAAAATTGGACTATCATCAATGATTACAGGTTCATATATGTGACATTATGGGAATCCAGACATCTAGAAGAATTCAGCATGTTGGTTTCACTGCTAAACAGTCTATCGCTCAAGGAGGAGTTTATTCAGAGATCTGGATTCACCAGTGAGCCGCCAATTGTTGCAGTTGCAACTATTCCCAAATTTCTAGAAATTTTGGACCCTCCTTGTTGACTTTGTTTACCCCACTCTGCTACATGTTTGGATTATTTGAGGCCAGTTTCTTGATATTCGAGATTTCATTTGGGTCTGTGCATGTTTCGGACTGAAAGGCAAAGCAATTCTACGATGTTTATCGTTGAGTTTTAAGGTGGGATTGTCATTTGCCGTTTTTCGGAGGTAAGCCCACGTTTTATTATTGGAAAATAGACCTCACCTTTTGGTTTTTTCGGAAAGAGTTATGATTTTGATCGGAGGCCGCAGGCTGAATGAGTTCCGCCGTTGCGGCCCCCGAAGAGACTAATTGCCCGTCGGACTGTTTGTCATTTCGTCGATATCCTGTTCTTTGTTTCTCCGTTATTGGCTAGTCTGCGGAGTTTCTTGACTGTAGGACTTCCGCCGTTGCGGCTTTATAGCGCACCAACTATCCGATGCCTCAGTAAGTCTCACCCCCGACGTTTTATCGCGCCGAGTTTTGGTGTGTGTTCCGTAACCCATAGACTGAAGGACCTCCACCGTTGCGGCTTTGTAGCGCACTAACCGTCCGATCTCTAGTGTTCCGATTCGTCGATGGGGGTTTTTATATGCACGTTTCTTAATCGTTTTCCCGCCGGTTGTCATGAGCTCGTCGCTATTTTCAAAGATGACCGATGTGCCTTGTTTTATTAGGTTGATGTTTTCACGAGAAAGCCCGCTTCGGTTTCCTTTTCTTTCAGTTTTCATTTTACTTGTATTATGGTTGATGTTTATTAAGATAGTCGGGGTAAATGATGAGTTTTTGTTTGATCGCAAAGAGACATAGGAGAATTTCTCGGATCCCTTTGACGATCATTGCGGTGAACAAGATGCAGCTGAAGGACAAAGCATGGTAAAGCATAAGGCAGCAGAGTTGTTGCTCGGGGAAAAGAAAATTATGAAGATCTGAAAAGGGCCTGAGGAATGGTAGAACGTAATCATTTAAAAAAAGCAAAGGCCCAGTATGGGGCATTTCGTCAGTTACCTAGCTTTTCCCGTTTTTATAAAATCTTTATCTGGAATGTAACGTTTGGATGAATTATGAACATTCACAAAGTGACAAAACAGTGAGAGGGAACAGTTGGGGAGCCCAAAGGTTTTCCCTTTGGTAGAAGTATAGGAGAGTGAGACAGAAATGAGGCTTTTTCTCAAAGAAACTTGTGAACTACTTGTTGTAAGAGGAACTACTTCGTTTTGCAATACTAAAATTACAATTTTGCCTGTTGGAGAAAGTGCTCTGTGGAATATTCAAATGTGATGAAATGAACAATGTTGAAGGGGAACTATTTCGTTTTCAGCTGTGTTTCATAAACTGTGAGAGCGTTCTAATTTTTTGAACCTTGTTCTTATTTGAATGTTCTCTGGTTTATTCTGTGATAATTTCCACTATGAGTAATGAATGTTTTAGCAGATGACGAGCTATCTTGTTGTGCATATCTTTATTCATGTTTATGTGTTTTGGTTCTAAGAACAGCTATCTGTGATTTATCTTAACATATGAACAGTATTATGTTACTCATGAATTAATAATCTTGCTCCCTAGGGATAGCTTAGTTAGTATTGTTATTTTTGTTGTGTGTGATTCAGATGCGAGAGAGTCTAAGACGAGAGGTAAGAACCTGCGCATCACATTGTGACCACTCCTCGCATTCTTCATCAATCTGCATCCTAGATAGGCACTTGCATATCATACTTAAAGTCAAAATACAAAATATACACGGTGGACCGAGCCGCAACCGGTAAAACCCTTTGTTTTGTTACTTGACCTACGGTAGCCGGACCACAAACCGAACAGATTCCCTACATCAAACAGTCACGGGCTAGTTGGGAACGTTGACTGGGGAGAATCCCTTGCTGTTGTTGCCTGCGAATTTCTAGGCCTCAACACAAGTGTATGTCGGCAACGAAATCTATCTGCCCTAATCACTTTCAGGGATAGATCACTCTGATCCATCATAGCACTTCAAAGATCACTCAATATTTATAAAGAGAACTATTTTCTCACAGAGGCGCAAAGAAGTTTACACTACTGAGGGTGCAAGGGTTTCACTACTTCCATCTACACGCAAATCCTCTAGCTATTGGGCAGGTTTTATCTAGATTAAGCCTTCAAGAGGTCCATCCTTATTCATTCTGTAACGTATTGATCATATACTCATCCTTTCGGATATAGATAGAGAGATTTATCATCAAAAGGAGGACGTGTTTGTGCATGGGCAAATTGGATAAAGAGAGGGGCAATCATATCTTGATTTACAACTGCTATTTGGTCAGCATGTCATCCATTCTTTCTGGAGGACCATTATTAGCCTTACTGCTGAGTACCGGCTCCCACAACATCTTCTGGAGGCAGATGTGAATGATTTGAAAACAAGGGAGGGTGCATATTCTTGCATGAGTGAATTGCTTGAAGAGGGCATCACATTTTCAAAGGTACACTAGGTCCACGACATGCATGTCTTCATCATTGTGATCCTCTGCCCAAGCGTATGTTATTGGTATGTTCATGCTTGATCTCTAAGGTTTGTTTACATCATTTTTATAAAAATTACTTGTTACTGGGGTTTATGCACTTACATGCTTTATTGTTCTTCTACATGCAAACCTTGTTGTGAACACAAAATACCACAAACACTAAAATAAAGCATTACTACATAAACAAACCTACACACACCAGCAAAAACTATCAGAGTGGGTTATTACACTTGATCTTGGATACACTTCACTAGATCCTACAACCACCACAAAAATATCGTGAGCTCATAGCCCAGAAATCCCTAGATTGTAGCCTAGCTCTAATACCAAAATTTAGGAACCATTTCCCCATGAACACAAACCATTTCTTAACTTCAATTTGGGGTTGCTAATATCTAATAGCTCTAATACCAAATTTCATCAACCTTTTTCCATCGATGACCCCCTTTTCTTTGGTAGGATTATGATTCATATATATAAGAAGCCATAATTTGCAAGTGGATTTTTACAAGAGAGAGTACAAAGCATATGGATCAATATAGTAAGACAAAGGTAAGTTAGATAAGATAATTTTATTAATGTCTAACAAATGACCACAATAGTAGGTCAATGGTACTGAAAGGATACAAACAGTGTGATGCAATGTGGGAGTGCAAACGCAACTCCTAGCCGAAGCTAAACCTAAAAAAGAGTGAAATAAAGAAAGATACAAGCAGTGAGACATCCTTATAAACATGTAGAAGTTCTTGATAATGCACGGTGATGTAGGAGAAGACAAACAATGAGGCTAATGAAGTCAAGAACGTTTTGGTGTAATAATCGACGACGATGGGGGCAATTAGGGTACTAGTTATCGCTATCGGAGTCCTCTAGAACCCCCAAAGTGTCACGTTCAACGATCCTAGTGTTGAATTTGGGAAGTGTTCCCCTAGTGACTTTGTGCCTAACTCACTAAAAGGGGGCAAATGACATGACCCTAATATTAATTACTTGATAAAAGTAAGTAATGTCACTCTAGAATTATAAAGTGACTTTTCAATTAAATTTAAGTTCCAGATGAGAGAATATTTAATGGAGAGAAAAGTGAGTTTTCTCATCCGTGGATGAAAAAACACTAGATTAAAAGTGGGCCCTATTGCTGCTCCTAACCGGCGTGCGTGTGTCAAAGCCCAAAATTAGGCACACCAGCCCAATGGCAACTGCGAAAAGAGCAGCCACTGTCACCACGCTCCTCTCTTCCTCGCTTCAGGTTGGCTCTTGTCCAACTCAAGGGGGGTGTCCCTAAGGTTAAGATCACTAAGGCAGGAAACAATGGTGGACCAGGTGATTAGAAGAGGTTGCCTTAGAGAAATGGTTGTAGCATAAGAGTATTCGAATGGTTGACGGAAGGAGGGAAGGATCAAACCCCAGTAATGGACCAGTGTCGGTATACCTAAAGGGAGAAATGGAGTCAAGGGAGAACCCACAAGGGCCTTGTGTCAAAGGGGCAGCTACTAGATCTTCTTCTTCCTAAACGCAAAAGATGCACTATGCAAACAAAGGAGATGCTACACAATCAAGCTTGATAAAGTGTAAGCATCGAACCCGTGCATGCACGCTCGCAAAGGGGAAAGGCTAGCAACTGCTCGGATTTCCACCTTCCAATAGGATGGGAGCATCTGTTTATGGTCTCCAAACGTAGACAGAGAGAAAAAGTAGCTAGCAACAAACACTCAATAACACAAGTTAATGCCACACAACATAGAGAGCACTCAATTAAACAATCATGAAACCCAAAACAGTATTTTTTCTATTAAACCCTGCGGTAAAATCCTCCCAATTTTTCCATCCATAAAATGAAGGAGGTTGGCTTCTTTATAGGCAAAAAACATCTTGTTCTTTTTCAAAAAAAGAAAGAATAAAAATAAAATACTAATCAAAAAGAGAAAAAGTGGAAAAGATCTAGATCCACTTTTTCCTCTTTATGAATACTTGACCAACTCTAGTTTATTAATTTAACTCCTACTTTGGCTAATTGTTCCAACCCCAAAGTGGGCGACCAACTACAATCGAACCTTTAAAGCTGATTGGGTAACTCCACGTAAAGTGGTCGTGTTCTCAACCCCTCTATGTAAAACTCTAATATCCCAGATGCGGATATTCCATTATTTTCTATACTAGGGCTTGCTTAAGCCTCCCAATTTACAATAATACTGAAAATAAACTGGCATGCAAAGTGTCGATCAAATGGCCCTATTTTATAGCTAACTAGGGCAGAGAGTTTTATGGTGGCGAATCAACACTTACCATTGATAATGCAGCTGATAATGCTCCAGAGATAATACGCATGCATCAAGAACTAACCTGGTGAAGAACTGGCGCTCCTTGCCTCCGGTGTTACCCCAACAGCATGAACCCCTCAATCAGCTAAAGATGACATTTTCAGTGAAGGAACGGTCTAATGCAGATGAGAATTTGCAGGAAGGATAGTCTTCTCGTGTTGCGGAGATTGCCTGAAGCATGTAGAAGTTTTGAGCTCCCCAGGCAAGCTAGCGAATTGATTTGTTGATTAGCTGCTCACGCCCCCCAGCTACACAAAATTGATGAGAATTGTTCTGGGTGAGCGAACTGGAAGCTGATAATCACCTGGTACTGAAGGATGATACCGATGATGAGAATGGTACCAGTATTCTGAAGATAAATGGAGATCTGAGGACCCAGCGAATGCTTTGGGGTTTTCCAGCTAAAAACCCCCTACTGCTGCACACGTGTCCCTACAAACAATCTTCTAATGGATACCAGATAACTATATCTAGATGAATAAGGTGAAGAGAGGATGGTGGACCCAGCGAATGCTTTGGGGTTTTCCAGCTAAAAACCCCCTACGACTGCACACGTGTCCCTGCAAACAATCTTCTGATGGATACCGGATAACTGTATCTGGATAAATAAGGTGAAGAGCGGATGGTGGACCTAGATGGTCTACCCCGAAGAAGACTATGGCAGATATTTCACTACCGAAACTTCGTTAGCTGAAGACGTCGTCTTCAACCCTAAGTACCATGGTCGCACACTGTGCTGCTACTCAAAAAGCTCCAAATCAATAATAATCATAAGTGTCCTCTCCATTCACTTTATCTTTCTTTTATAACTTTCAACTGCGAATAACCTAACTTTTGACCTAATTAGGTCACTTTAACTTCTAATTTGCAGTTGACTTGCATGCATGTGCATGGAGACTCAGTCAAGTGCATGCATCATTAAATAATGCCTAGATGTCATGCATGCAGCTAGCTTGCCTCTAGTGGCCCTCTTCTACCCAATGATGATATAATTTAATGCCCTAGATCTTCTGTATATGGCATTAGTCTTCAGTTGATTCCTTGACTGTTAGTACCTGCTTGAACCTACAGGAATCACATAGGTTAGTGGGTTGATCCTCAATGCCTAAGCAGAAGACGACATTACAATCCTCCCCGCTCGAATTTGCTTGTCCTCAAGCAACTGTAAAGTTGGGTGCTGTAATACCTGTTCTGCCTCCCAAGTGGCCTCCTCTGTAGGAAGATCTTTCCATTAAACCAAGTAGTCTCTGATGATTTTGTTCCTCGGTTTTCGCTCTCGCACCTCTAGGATGCGCTTCGGAATCAAAATCAATTGCCCCTCATCATCAAGGGGGGCAGCTCAAAATATGTAACAATCTGCTCGCCGACTGCCTTCTTGAGATTGGAGACATGAAATACATTGTGAATCTTGCTCTCTGGGGGTAGTTCTAGCTCATATGCTACCTCTCCAACCTTCCGGATTATCTTGTATGGACCATAGAAGCGAGGTTTGAGTTTTTCCACTCCTTTCTTTTTAAGAGATGACTATCGGTAAGGTTGGAGGCATAAATAAACGAAGTCTCCTACCTCAAAACTGCGCTCAACCCTGTGCATGTCTGCATATATCTTCTATTGATTCTGAGCAGCCTATATGTTCTCCCTGAGTATCTTGAGGATATCTTGACCCTCCTGAATCCACTCTTTGGCCTTAGGGGCCCTGCTATCGCCGAATATTCGGTTTGCGAAAGTGGAAGCATCATACCCATACAAAGCTCGGAAAGGGGTCATCGCAATGGTCATATGGTGGGTGGTGTTGCAACAATGTTCACCCAAGTGTAGTCATTTGATCCATGTCCTCCGCTGACTTGCTACATAATTCCTCAAGTATCCTTCAATCCATTTGTTGACAATCTTTGTTTGCCCGTCACTCTGTGGATGACAACTTGTGCTCATGGCTAACTCGGTCCCCACTAACCGAAAAAGCTCTTGCCAAAAGGCTCCTATGAGTTTGTTGTCCATGTCACTGACAATGGTCTTGGGTAACCCGCGGAGTCTACCTCTCTACAAAATAGTTCTGTTACCTGTGTTGCTGAATAATCTGAAGAAATGGCAAAGAAGTGAGCAAACTTGATCAATCTATCTACTACTACGTATAAGCAGTCTCTGCCTTGAACCTTGGGCAGCCCAGTAATGAAGTCCATAGAAATGCTCTCCCATTTCTGCTCGAGAATAGGTAAGGGATGCAGTAAACTAGTCGAGTGGGTATGCTCTATTTTGTTTTGTTGGCACAAGTTGCACTCTCTCACATGTTGTATCACATCATTCTTGAGGCCCTTCCATGAGAACCTTTCTCTAATATGTCTGTAGGTCTTGAGAAACCCCTGATGCCCTGCTAATGGTGAATCGTGCGATGCCTATAAAATTTTCTTCTTGAGGGGAGACTCTGGAACCAAGAAGATTTTGTTTTTGTAGTATATGATGTCATCAATTACCTTGTACCTATCATCCTGAATCTGTCCTCCAATAGCTTGCAAGCAAACTTATCTTTGGAGTACTAAACCAAAAGATGAGATCTCTAATCTAATGAGATGCTCATAAGGGATAAAGTAATTGGTCGTCTGGAAAGTGCATCAGCCACTACATTGTTGTTTTCCCTTTACGAACTCAATCTCGAAGTCATAGGCCTGAATTTTGCTTACCCATTTTTGTTGTCTCTCGTTTAGCTCTTTCTACTCTAGGAAGTATTTCAAGCTATTGTGATCTGTCTTAACCTTGAACCTGCCACCCACTAAGTACTGCCTGAACTTGGTTAGCACATGGAGAATGGCTAGCATTTGTTTATCATATATCGAATAGTGGCACTCATAGTCTTTGAGCTTCCTGCTCTCAAATGCAATGGGGTGGTTGTTCTGCATCAAACCTACCCCAATTCCCTCTCCTGAAGCATCACATTCTAACACGAAGGATTGAGAAAAGTCTAGTAAAGCTAATACCAGGCATGAACTCATTACCCTTTTTATTTTCTCGAATGTCTGTTGTGTTGTCTTCGACCAACTGAATTCCCCCTTCTTAGTAAGATCTGTGAGGGGTGCGGTCATCTGTGAGAATCCACTGACATACCTCTTGTAGTAGGTGCAAAGGCCATAAAATCCCTTCAGTTCTGTCACATTTTTAGGTGTAGGCCAATCCAAAATTGCCCGAATCTTCTCTAAGTGCACCTAGACCCCGTTGGCCCCTATCACATGCCCTAAGTATAACATCTCCTGCATGTCGAATCACACTTGGAGATTTTGGCATATAGTGACTGGTCCTGTAGAATGCCAAGTACTTCATCTAGATGTCTCAAATGCTCTTCCCAAGTTCTATTGTATATCAATATGTCGTCAAAGAATACCAGAATATATTTACGTGACTACGTTTTGAAGATATGGTTCATGCATGACTGAAAAGTAGTCGGTGCATTAGTGAGCCCGAATGGCATCGCTAGAAACTCATAATGTCCGTAGTTGCAACGGAAAGCGGTCTTTGGGACATCCTATTCCCTGACCCGAATCTGATGGTACCTAAGCGGAGGTCAATTTTGGAAAAGTACTTTTCCCCCTGTAGTTCATCCATCAACTCATCAATCCTAGGGATGGGATACCTGTTCTTTATGGTCTTCTTGTTGAGTGCCCTGTAATCAATGCACATGCGTAGGGTTCCATCTTTTTTCTTCACTAGCACCACTGAAGATGCAAAGGGACTAGAGCTAGGTTTGATGTACCCTGGCTTGAGTAGTTCCTTGATTGTACTCTCTATATCATCTCTATATCATCTTTATACCTCTTGGGATGTCTGTAAGGAGTGGTGCTTGGGTCCCCTCCTCTAACTCAATAATGTGCTCAAATCCCCTATCTGGAGGTCGACCTGCTGGAAGGTCTTCGAATACTGCCTTATGCTTCTACAGTAAGACCTCTATATCTGTTGGATGTTGTGTGGCCTCATCTAGTGGTTTCCTGAAGGTAACCATACACTCTGCAGCCCACTCAATATCTCCTTGTCGAAGTACTACCTCCATCCTATGCAATGTCACTGTTGTGGGAGGGTAGGTATTTATCCCTCTCAATACTACCTTCTGTCCCTCTGCTCCTATAAACTCCATCTCCATGGTCTGGTAGTTTGTGGAATACTTCCCTATGGAATACAGCCACTGAGCTCCTAGTACCACATTCATGTCAGGTACATCTACCACATAGAATGTCTCTATCACTGTATAATTCCCAAGTGTTAGTTTTAATTTAGGAATCCTCTAACTACACTCCATGGTGTGACCTGCTACTACTACTGAAAACCAATCAAAACTCTCAGTCTGAATGTCTCTCTTTTTAACCCATGCAGCATCAATAAAGTTGTGGGATGCCCCACCATCTATCAGTAATCCCACTCTATGGCCCTACAGTGTACCTCTGATCCAGAGAGTGTGGAATCTAGGAACCCCTGTCATGGCAGCAATGGTACCTCCTGAGGCCTGTCCCTCAGCAACTGTCTCTGGTGTCTCTCCCTGCTCCTGATCCTGGTAATCCTCATCCTCCCCACTCTCGAATAGGGGTCTATGTAGTAGGCCTTTCCTTTTCCTGAACATCTGTGGCCTGGTACCCATGGTTCTTGGCAAGTGAAACATAACTTTTTTCTTTTAAGGTCCTGTCAGGTATCATTGTCCATCCATTCTTTCTTGGGCCATTCTTTCTGGAAGGGTTTCATCTCTTTATCTTTAATAGGAAAATTGGTCCTAGGAGGAACCTATTTTTGGGCACTGCATCCTACAAGTCTCTAGTCCGACTGATGGCATCTGCTAGGGTGGTGGGCCTATAAGACTTGACCCATCCCCGTAAGGGTTCAATGAGAGCCTCAGTGAACAACATAATCAACCTGCTCTCTGATATATCTGTCACCATGACTATTATCCTCTGAAACTCTAAAATAAATGCATCTGCACTACCTGTCTGCTTGAGCTGTGCAATACTTGTCTGCTTGAGCTGTGCTAGCTCTCTAAAGTGTACCTCAGGATCCTTCCGATCAAACCGCTCAATGAGCCTCTGTGTAAAATCTGGGTACGATGTGATGGTGTTGTGACCCAGTGTCACTAACCCGTGGTACCACCACTCATGTGCTTCTCCGTCCAAATGCAAAGTAGCCAATTTAATGGCATCTGTCTCAATCATGGGGTTGAGCTAGAAGTATGTATCCAACTTCTGCACCCAATTCCGGACTGGGCCACCTCAGGTGCCCTCAAACGTAGGGATAGTCAGTTTCCCTACGGTGCGTTGTAACTCATAGTTTTGGGTGAATGGCCTATTGTAAGCTTTGGGTTTGTTCTTACTTTTAAAGTGGCAGAAGTCAGTGAAGGTCATGGCTGAATGGAAGTCCTCTCCTAAAGCTCTATATTCTCTCAGATAGGCGCTCATGGAATCTTCTGGTTCTGCTGGTGCTAGAGGAACTACAGTTGGTCTATCTAAGAATTGAGGCATGGTGGGTCGAAAAGGCTTGTATATATGGGGATGGCTCTGCATGTTGGTATGTAAGTGCTCTCTACTACTGCTGGTGGATACCCTATCACTGTTGGGAAATAGGGGATTGTGTGGGGTGGGCCCATTTTTCTCAGTCATTTGCCTAAAGGTGCTCATCGTTTCTTTTTGCCCAGTAGTGAGTTCTTTTATGGCTGATATAAGACTGTTGAAAGCTGTTTTATCATCCTCGGCCATTGTTTCTTTGCCCTTTCCAAACTGATGCGGTCTGTTTCCCAAATCTATGTCCTTTAACTCCTCTTCTCTGTCTCTACACCTCTGTCTCCGGTAAGTAATGTCGTATGGGTCTTCTGAATTCATTTATAATTTTGCATGCCCTCAATTGACAAGGAAAATAGCTCTGATACCACTATAATATCCCAGATGCGCATATTCCATTGTTTTCTATACTAGGGCTTGCTTAAGCCTCTCGATTTACAATAATACTGAAAATAAACTGGCATGCAAGGTGCCGAGCAAATGGCCCTATTTTATAGCTAATTAGGGCAGAGAGTTTTATGGTGACGGATCAACACTTACCACTGATAATGCTCCAGAGATAATACGCATGCATCAAGAACTGATCTGGTGAAGAAGTGTTGCTCCTTGCCTCCGGTGTTACCCCAGCAGCATGAACCCCTCAATCAGCTAAAGATGACGTTTTCAGTGAAGGAATGGTCTGATGCAAATGAGAATTTGCAGGATAGTGTTCCCGTGCCAAAGAGATTTCCTAAAGCCTGCAGAGGTTTTGAGCTCTCCAGGCAAGCTAGCGACTTGATTTGTTGATTAGCTGCTCACGCCCTCCAGCTACACAAAACTGATGAGAACTGCTCCGGGTGAGCGAACTGGAAGTTGATAATCACCTGATACTGAAGGATGATACTAATGATGAGAATGGTGTCAGTATTCAGAATATAAACAAAGATCTGAGGACACAGTGAATGCTTTGGGGTTTTCCAACTAAAAACCCCCTACGGTTGCACACGTGTCCCTGCAAACAATCTTCTGATGGATATCGGATAATTGTATCTAGAATAATAAGGTTAAGAGCGGATGGTGGACCTGGATGGTTTACCTTGAAGGAGACTAGGGCAGATATTTCACTACCGAAACCTTGTTAGCTAAAGACGTCGTCTTCAACCCCAACTGTCGTGGCTGCACACTGTGCTGCTACTCAAAAAGTTCGAAATCAATAATAATCATAAGTGTCCTCTCCATTCACTTTATCTTTCTTTTATAACTTTCAACTGCGAATAACCTAACTTTTGACCTAATTAGGTCACTTTAACTTCTAATTTGCAGTTGACTTGCATGCATGTGCAAGGAGACTCAATCGGGTGCATGCAACATTAAATAATGCTCAAATGTCATGCATGCAAGTGGCCTTTGCCTCTGGTGGCCCTCTTCTACCCAATGATGATATAATATTGATGCCCTAGATCTTCTGTATATGGCATCAGTCTTCAGTTGATTCCCTGACTGTCAGTACCCACTCAAACCTATAGGAATCACATAGGTTAGCAGGTCGGCCCTCAATGCCCAAGCAAAAGAGGACATTACAGAAAAATCCTCCCAATTTTTCCATCCATACAATGAAGGAGGTTGGCCTCTTTATAGGGAAAAAACCACTTGTTCTGTTTCAAAAAAAAAAGAATAAAAATAAAATAATAATCAAAAAGAGAAAAAGTGTAAAAGATCTAGATCCACTTTTTTGTCTTTATGAATATACTTGACCAACTGTAGTTTATTAATTTAAGTTTTAACTCCTACTTTGGCTAATTGTTCCAACCCCAAAGTGCGCAACCAACTACAATTGAATGTTTAAAGCTGATTGGTTAACTCCACGTAAAGTGGTCGTGTTCTCAACCCCTCTTTGTAAAAATTTACACCCAAATAAACTTAAAAGGTTGATTCACTAACAACTACGACCAATTCTCAGCAAATTGACACGGGGATCAACTGGTGGATATGCCAAATCTTCCCAATTTTATAATCCACGCCAATAGGGATTCTCGAGCCTGCTCATAACGCCAAGTGAAGATGCCAACGTTGGATATGAAGCCGATCTCCGCGTTTTAGTGCTATCTCCGCACCATTGTCAACTCACCAACCAATGTACTCGATTGTTAATGGTACGCCGCTTCAGAACTCCACGGGTAGTGCAGCTGCCACGACACAGCTATCATCTAAGACTACGAGCCGACTTTGAGAAAACCTTCAATCACAGATTTGAATTGGAAAACCCAATAAACAGGCATCGTGATTTGATCATTTGACCCAATTCAATCCCATGGAAGAGAAATATGAACAGACAGCTCTTCACGCTACACCGCAAATTACTCACGGGCTGCTTTGTTGAGATGATGTGTGGGTTCTGCAGAGGGCGGCGTTAGAATCCACATAATGAGAATGCTACCCATCAGGCGCTCCAAAATCCATGACTCGGCTGCAAAAAGAAACGTGGGCTGGCCACTATGTAACCACTGGTCGCTTAGTTTTGTTGGCTTCTGTTGCCATGTTTCCCAAGACACCTTTAAACATAAATCAATTCATCTCGAGATGGAATCTCATAGCTCCTATAGTTTTCAATTTCCCGCTGCCAGCTGAGATTATGCTCTGATGAGAAACACCAGAAAAAGGTATTGTGATGATCCATAGAGAAACAATGGCGTTTAATGTTGATTTGGAATGAATTGAAGTCTTGACCAACCAGAGTGCTCTGTTAGCTGTTAGAGTCATGACACCATCTGTTATGAGCAAAGGTCTCTCGCCCAGATTCATTTGTTACTTGTATTAATGCTTTTCTCCCCAAGGTTGTGGGGTACAAAAGGACAAAGAGAAAGGACATGTGTGTAGCTGACGATACGCTCGTATTCTCCTCTTCGGCCATGATACTCTAAGTTTGAGTATCTTTTTCTTTCTCGGCCATGAATACAACGCTTGGAGCTGTTGTGAGCGTTCCTTGGACATCATATCAGAAAAATGAAGTGAAGAGACCCCTTTGGTCTCTATTGATGGTAGATGCATGACCTTCATATATTCTTTGTAACACTCACAAAAATATTTTTAACCTTTGAGTAAGGAAAAACAGGTTACTGCACTTCTCTCCGTTGTCACCTTCAGAAACTGTTTCTGCGCCCTTTTTTCTATCCATCAAACTGCTTGTATGTGGACCCAGTCTTGGAACCATCAAGTCTGCGCCATTTCTCCACATCCTGTGGTCTTGGGAAAAAAAAGTTTCAAGGCCTTCACACCTCATAACTGCCTTAGCTGCTCTTCCTATTGAATGTTCCTTCAAAAAGGTGACTGCTGCAAAGGCTTCTACAGAACTGTCACAAAGTGCCATTTTTACCCTGCATAGCTCCTGCTGATTGTCTGAACCAGCTTCATGAAACCTCTGCCTGCCAAAGGTTTGAATCTTACACCTACAAGTTAGGAGGTAACAGGCCCTTGATCTAGTCACTATTCAACTACCTTAGAAGGTGAAATGAAAAGACAAGGGAAAACAATAAAAAGGTACTTCATTCCTCATTTGTATTCACCTAGGAGACTTGGAGCAAAGTCGAATTGCTTGAGGAGCAAGAGGTCGAGTTTGAGAGAGAGAGAGCGAGGTTGAGATAGCTGCCACGAATTCCTAAATGCTGAGCATAGCACAAATTCCAAGAACCATACAGCAGCATTTAATGCACGATTTTCGAGAATACGCTAGGCATGAGACTGATATTGACTGGCATGAATTTTGAGGATGTTTACAGCAACAATAAATTCTAGAACCATATTGTTTGAGGCTCGTTTTAAAAGCAGTTGATTGGCTCGAATTTCCAATCAAAGTGGGCATTATTTTCTAGGCAGTTCCTTGTTGTAACAGTGGGCACGCAAACCAAGGAGAGGGCAGATTTACTTGTGCATAGAATTCAAGGAATAGACTGTAAGCAGACAGTCCATACAGGCATAATTTGGCACAGTTTTCTATGTTGTTCATAATTTGGCACAGCTACAGACTTTCCAAAATTGAAGAATGTCTTCTTGGGGTTAAGATAAGTGGTTTTCACTGTTAGATTCTAGAATACTACTGTACAATTTATAAAGAAGAAATAAATACGCTCACTCTCTCTTACAAGTTTTCCCTGTGTTGTATAAGTACCTGTACCCAGGGGTTGGGTACACGTGCCCATACCTGGTACACGTACCAGGTACTTAGGTACAGGTATATTACGCACCTGGTCGTACCCTCCCGTACAGTGAACAGTATTTATGTACCCAATATGTGAAGCAAAAAAACGTGGTACGTTTTGGGCCTTTGGCAGTATGATACCATATACCCCGTGTTTGGGTACACCTGAGGTACGTCCAATTCAATTATTTAACAGCGCAAGCTTTTTGTAGTTAAATTATAGCATAATTTAATGTGGGCCTCGCCGAACCCTAAGCGTGGCTTTCCTTATCACTTAAACACCCAAATGACAGTGTTTCATTGTGTTTCATTGCTCAAAGCGAACCCTTGACACTTGATATCAGCGGACAGTGGCATTCTTCACCGCGAACAGTGCATACTTCAGCAGTGGACAGTGGCATTCTTCACAGCAGACAGTCCATTCTTCAGCAACAGACAATGTCAGAGGTGACAGCAGTGAAGGTGGTTTCAACTTAAACTTTCCAGGATGGACTAGGCAGCTTTCCCGACTTCAGTCTTCAAGCAAATCGCAGGGCAGCTTGGTCACTTGGTGGATTTAAATCTTCATTGTTCAAGCAAATCGCAGGGGTTCTGGGTTTCTAAGTTTCACTTTCCAATTCCCACAGTGATCAAGGATCAAGCAAATCACACAGGTCACAGCAGTAAAGGTGTTCAAGGCTCAAGCAAATCGCACAGCAGTGAAGGTTCACTGTTGGACCTTGGTGAAGGTATTTTAATTTTTTAATTTATTATTCTTTTGATTCTTTTAACTTTGAAGTTTGAATCATTTTCTAAATTTCCACTATCCAAAGTTGAAGATTTCACTCACAAAATCCATTTTTCATTTTATTGTTTTTAACTTTTTCAGTTTCCCCATCACTCCACACTTCAAAAATCATCAAAAGACAAAACAAAATGTCTTCATCAAAGCAAAATCCTCAATATCCATTGTGGAAGTATGTGGAGAAAACAAAAACAAACAAAGGATACAGGGGAGACAGTTACGATAAAATGTAATTTTTGCAAGGCTGAACGGGAAGGTACTTGTACAAAAGTTAAGGCCCATTTTATGCAAATCCCAAGGATGGGTGTTCAGCTTTGTAATGGAGACCCGGAGAATACCAGTAAACTTCCTAATGCATAAATGGAGCAGCGGAGAGCTAAGGGTAGGGAAAGCAAGGAAATCACAAGGCCTTGTCGTAAAACCAATGATGATGTGGATGATGACTCCATTCAGGTGGGTGATGAAAATCCATCTAAAGATGAAGTTCAATTTGGTGACAAAAATTTGCAATCAAAAGCATCCAAAAGCACTACAACTTAAGCCCACAAAAAAACAAAACTCGGTGGCCTTTGTGACATGTTTGATGTGAAAGGAAGGGAGGGTGTTGATCTTGCAATAGCAAGATTTTTTCTTGCATGTGGCATTCCTTTCAATGCTGCCCCGCTCACTGTATTTTGAGCAAATGGTCTGTGCGATTAATAATGGACCTATAGGTTATAAGCCACCCGGTTATGAAAAGCACCAGCAGTTTTGGTGGACAAGGAAAACGCACAAGCACCCCTTGAGAAGGCAATGTCACCAATGAAGGCATCATGGAGTGCAGATGGATGCTCCATTGTTATGGATAGTTGGACTGATTGTAGGAATCCTCCATTGATAAAAATAATTGTTTCTTCCATCTCCGATCCATACAAAATCAAGGCCATTGATTGCTTCGATCAAGAACAATTGTTCAATGCCATTGCAGAGGTTCTTGGAAAACCAATTGTCCGATGCCATCGCTGAGGTGGGGCCATCCAATGTCATCCAAGTTATTACAGATGGAGCCCCAGTGTGCAAAGCAGCGGAGATAACGGTCCAGAAGTAGTACAAGTTAGTGACAAATCTGATTTTTTATTTATTCAAGTTTAACTGTTTACATAAATTAGAATTACAAATCTGATTTTTAACTCTAACTCTTACTTTTTTCTAATTTTTCATATTTATTCATGAATTAAAATTAGAAATAAGAAATGAAAATCTAATTCTTTTTCATTTGTTCCGTAGACATATTTTTTGGACGTCGTGCGCAGTGCATTCTTTGAACAATGCACTGAAAGACATTGCAAAGCTTGAATGGATCCGGTTGCTAATTGAGAATGGCTGCAAAATTCAAATGTTCATATGCAACCACCACCATTCACAAGCAATTTACCGCAATGATGCAAAAATGTAGCTTCTTAAACTAGTTGATATTAGATTTGCCTCTCACTGCATTCTGCTTAGATGGCTTGTGGAGATAAATGGGGCTTTAGTAGCCACAGTTATTAGTGACATGTTGGAGCAATGGAGGCTATCTACCTTAGATGCATCTATGGAGGTAAAGAGGATGATTTTGGATGATCGGTTTTGGGCTGATGTCAAATTTGTTGTGGAATTTGTAGAGCCAATTTGTGATATGCTTCGCAATGCTGACACATGTGGTCCATGTTTAGGTGAGATTTATGAGAACATAGACTCTTTGTGTGAGAGGATCCAATCCATCACAGATAGAAAAAATCCTACTTTATGGCCACAGTTGCAATCATTTATACATGGGCGGTGGAATAAATTGAACACACCACTTCATATGGCAACCTCTGCAGTAAATCCAAAATGGTATGAGTCCACAACAGGGAGAAGGCCTCCTTCCCAAGATAGAAAGGTGGTGAAGGGGTTTATGACCTCTGTCAAAAAGATGTATGGTTCTTCAGAAGAGGCCTTTGAGATACGATCTCAATTTTGCTAGTTTGCACAAGGGCGAGGTGTCTTTGGTTCACATGAATCAAAGATAGATAGGCGGAAGAAGAAAGATCTGATTGATTGGTGGTGGCTTCATGGTGTGGATGCTCCTGAGTTGTGGCAGTTTGTGATATGGTTACTTAGGCAGCTAGTTCCACATCTTACTTATGTATTAAATTTTAATTAGTTTTACAAATTTACATACTTAGCCTTGTTGCCGCCTTTCACGCACCTTGGGGGGGTAGTGTGGTAGAAATCTTCAAGCCATTGGGTGCGTCCTTGGGAGCAAGTCTCGAGTTGAGATACTGTCACTCAACACTCAACTCCTCCATCTAGGGCAACTCCTAGCGAAGCCAAGGGGGGTGTTCCCTATAAAAGAATCTAAGACTTTTAAGCTAAGAAACAAAAGATGAAATTAGTCTAGGAGTTTGAAAGGAAATACTGAAACAAAACTTTGTAGAAGAAAATTAACTCAACAACATGAAAGCAAATTAATCCATCCACATAAGATTCACTTTAAGCAAAATGATTGTATGATGTAGACCAATGCCAAATAGAGTCTAAAAAATGAGTGTTGTTGTGATGAGTCTAAAATTTCCCCACAAGTCTTGAATTTCGATAACGTCGTATTTCCGTATGTTCAAGGGGAAGTTAATTTTATTAAGGTGAGTTGCTGAGTTAGATGTGAAAAATTATAAAGTTATCCCAAAGCTTAGGGAGAACCTGCGATGGGCAAGAGCATACACGGAAATGGCGAACGTGTATTCCAATTGAGAGTTGTGAAAGCTAAAAAGGTAAAAGTGATGAGACTAATTACTGCAACCAAGAGTATTTTTTAGACTTGAAGGCCATACTCGGGAGAGCAAGGTTGGGTTAGTATTCGTTTACTTTTTATAAAATAAAAGCTAAAAGAAATCAATTTGACTAAAGCAAAACTATTCAAATGTTTAGCATCAAAAAATATAATGATACAAAGCAAAAAAGCAAACCATCAAGTAGACGGCACAAATCCCCCAAGGGGGATGGAGTGTGGGTGCTTGGAAAGCCCACTCACTTTTATTTTATTATGGTATATACAATGCTTGAGGTGGATGCCAATGGTCCTTATAGATCTGGCTCCAAAGGTTTTACAAGTTTTAGAAAGACAAGATCAAGAATGGTGCTCCGGGAGGTCTTAGAACAACTTAGACCTTTCATTTTCTGGCAACACTTCACCTTCTCTTGGCGAAGGAAATGAAAAAACTGCCACCTGTAATGAACTAAATGTGCCAAATAACACGTTAAAAGCATAAAATATTTAATACTGAATGATCAAGAAATATGCACAAGTACTTAACAATACTAGATCTATTCTAAGAATGATGCTTTATAATTCTATATCTAGAAACATGCTTAAAAAGATGAACCTTTAGATATTCTTTTGAAAGAGAAACTAAACTACTTAAGCATGTGAATAACTGCAACCAAAGGGGAAAGTTTGAATTAAATTGAAGGAGAGAGAGAGAGAGAGAGAATGAAAGAGCTAAAGCTTGGGAATGCTTGGGCTATGGAGTCCGTTGGTGGAAAGCGTAGGGACTATGCTCCTTGGAAGTGCTCAAAAATTGGAGGAGTCAAACAAGATCAACCAAACATTCAAGCCTAGATACTTGTCTCAACTCATAAATTCTTGCACAAAGATATGATTAAATGCAAAGGTGTTAACTACAAAAGAAACCCAGAAAACATGCATTTAAACAAAAATAACATATATGTCCAAGAGATCTAATGCAACTAATCAATAAGAAAATCAAACAACAAATTTCTTACCCTGCAGAGATTACTTCTCCTTGTAGGCCCACAACAAACCAAACATGTACAACAAAATGAACAATACAGATTACCTCATGAAATATGCAATGTTCATCCACACACTTGAACCATGCACCACATGAGACCTCCAAAGCCTTTATTATTCCAAACAATAATGCAATACAATACAACGAGTGCAAACCTTCGATCCTATGACCATGAGAAACAAAGAGCAAAGATCTTCTTAAATAGCCAAAATGCCAAAGAGGGGGTGAATCCACGAGTGGGAGTGGAGTGGAATTCGAAGTCGAGTTCAGGAGTGATTGAAGGGATCTTGATTGAATGGATCTTAAGAAGAGGGCGCCACCTCTCCTAACAGAGATGCGCCCTCACCTAACTATGTCAACGCATTAAAACATGAGAAGCCACGTGGGGGTTGCGTCCTCTCTTGGAGGGATCACACTCCATCTGCCTCAAACAACTCAACACCACACCCAATCATCTTCAATCATGACGTCTTCATCTCACAATAACTCGCCCTTTAACTTAAGATTATATGCCAACTTGTCATGTGTTAATTTGGCACACATCCATGCATCCTCAAAAGCGTATGATTCATCAGCTTCCAAGTCATCTCCAAAGATGACGCTTCATGCAGGGAAACAATTAGCCTTTAATCATAGTCTAACTCGCCTCTCATATGAGACAAAGATGTCACATCACCCACAAGTTTAAACATGTGCCTTTTGACTTTTGACTTGTCATTTTGTCGCATTTAAGCATTAATTGTCCATTTTGATGCCTCCTAAAGGAAAAATGCTAAAAGTGATGACTTGGTCACCCGAAACATAGGAAAGTGGGTCCCAAGGTAAAGGATACACTCTGAGTGTGAAAACGAGCATCCCCACGCCAAAATACGACACTGGACCACATTGTTATTAAAATTTCAATTTTCCATTTTAACCATTAAAAAATGGCCTAATTTTGCGAGGAAAATTATTTTTTTTCGGAATTTAAAAAAAAAACTATGGGGGACCTAGTACATGTTCATAAAGACTCAAAACAATGTCTAGCATGCTTATATGCATTGACATGTCAACTTTAATAACCTCCCATGACTTAACCACCAAGACGACCATTCCAGCTTTGGAGAATCAATGAAAAAAGCAGAAAGTATACATCGCTTATTCAGCATTGCATAATTGACAAGGGAAAAAACACCTTGGAATGATTGGATTGACGTCTAAGTCCTAGGTGAAAGTTTTCTCAGTTTTCATCCACTGACTTGGATGTCGAAAAAATTGTCTTTGTTTAATGCCCATCCCAGAAACAAATAAGGCTGGAAATTGCACAAAATTTCAAACTGATAAAATCACTGTTGTAACTCAACTTTAATGACAGAAAATAAAATATTAAATGTACACCATGAAATTTCAGACTCGGGAATTTTTGGCAAACTTGCTCAGGAAAAACCCACAAGGAGAAAACCTATTAGGAGAGAGACTTTTATTTTCAAGAAAATATTACAGCAAAACCCAAAAAAAATTTCACACCAACTTATCTCAACCCAGAAGAGAAAATTTATGTCTCGTTTTTCGTGTCGAACAGTAAAAAATCAAACTCAAAATTTTTGCTCAAGGTTGCCTCGAAAAACGTGTTGTACGAACTGTACAACAGCCTATTGTACGACCTGTACGGCTTGTCTCGAAATTCGTGTTGTTGGAAAATGCCTCGAGAATCATGCATGCATGCCTCGAAAATCATGTCCAACACTGCCTTGAAAAACCTTGCCTGATTTCTACCTGTACTTGCATCAAGAAACGTGCCCCTGTACGGATCCATACAGTACGGACTGTACAAACTGCCTTCAATAAATGCAGTTCCCTCGAAATCTGTGCTCAGTCTTCACCTCAAAATTCGTGCCCTCAATTTCTCTTGTTTCCTTCCTCAATTTGCATGCTGCAAATTTTTCTCTTTCTCAGAAAAAAAATCTTTTCTCTCTCAACTCTCTCCTTCACTTCAATCTGCAAAAGTAAGTGAAAATGCCTTCTCTTGCCTTTTTGGTGAAAACCCTAAGGTTCATCTAATCCAACGATGGAGATTAGATGAGATGAGTGGATGAGATTAAATGCTCATTAAATCTCATATAAAATTAATTTCACTCACCTCACTTAAATTTTTCCAGATAGTGACTTTATTCTCTAAAGTCAAATTAAATGCTCATCTCAAGTCATTTAATGCAAGGGTCACTTTATTTTCCCCTTTTAAGTGACTAAGGCTAAAGTCACCTAGGGGAACACTTTCCTAGGTACAAAAAAATCAACACTAGGAAGCCAGGCTCTTTACAAAAATTTTGCCATGCTAGTTCATTATTACAATATCCCAAGGGATATGAACATGTAATTATTAAAAAAGAGGCCCAATAATAAGATTGATGAACTATGGAACTTCTGAGAGCTAATGATGACCAAAGCACTTGTTCACAACTTCAGCAGCTCATTGGAAATCCATTTAAGTGCAACTTTTTAGATAACAAGCCTTCCACTATCAATTTTAATTTTCCATACAGTTACTTGGACATGTAGCTAGTTCCTCATCTTGTGAGAGGAATTGGAGCAATTATACTTTCATACATTCAATGAAAAGAAATAGGTTGGGGTCGAAGAAAGCAAACTCAGAAATTTTCCATGCCAAACAGGTAAAATCAAACTCAGAAATTTTCTATTTTCTGCCTCGATTTCTGTGCCGATGTACGGACAGACCATACAAGTTGACTGTACGGACCTCGAAATCTGTGCCCAAAAAAACTAGAAAACAAAAACAAAAAACTCAAAAATCGTGCCCAAAAATCTGTCTCAAAAATCGTGCCTGATGTACAAAAAACAGTACCGTATGGACTGTACGAACCAGCAATAATTCCTCAATTTGCGTGCCCAAGAAAAATGGTTGCCTGCTATTTTTATTCTTTCTCAAAAAATGGCTTTTTTCTCTCAGCTCTCTCCTTCACTCTCCTCTCAAAAAAGTGAGTGAAAATGCCTTTCCTTGCCTTTTTGGTGAAAACCCTAGATTTGATCTAATCCAACGGTGGAGATTAGTTGAGATGAGTGGATGAGATTAATTGCTCATTAAATCTCATATAAAAATTAATTTCACTCACCTCACTTAAATTTTCCAAAAAGTGACTTTATTCTCTAAAGTCAAATTAAATGCTCATCTCAAGTCATTTAATGCAAGGGTCATTTTATTTCCCCCTTTTAAGTGACTAAGGCTAAAATCGCTTAGGGGAACACTTTCCTAGGTACAAAAATCAACATATATAACCTTTGAACTATTTTGCTTACTTTATGGTTTTATTTTTTATATTATTTTATTGGTCCATTTTTTTATTTCTTTGGATCACTTGTTACCTATCCTACGTCAAACCATTTTTTTTGTTTATCCTAACCTTATAAATGGATAAGGTTAACCTTCATGTCATTATCGATTTTGTAGCTAGCTGCGCATATGTTTTCTGCCTGTGAGCATTCTTTGACGTGTTCTCCTCCCACTGTTGGTCGCGACTCCTCTGCCTAGCATGTCGTCCTTCCGCTGTTGGCTGCAACCCTTCTGCCCTGCATGCATTCTCCTGACCCGCATGCTTTGTCTGCTCCAGAGGTTCGGCCTGCTGCTGGTTGCGACTCCTTTGCCCAGCGTGTCTTCCTTCCACTGTTGGTCGTGACCCTTCTGCCCTAGGCGCGTCCTCTGTTGACCCGTGTGCTCCGTCTGCTCCACGGGTTGGACCTGCTGCTGGTCACATCTCCTTCCGCGGGTTGGGTTTATCCCACGTGCTCTCTGTTGTTGACCACTATCCTGATGTCGGCTACTTCCCCGGCCTACTGTTGACTGCTGCGATCTTGTCTGTCAGATCCTCCACGAAGACTGTCTGCAACTTGATGTTCCACGAGACTTCCCCTTGCGACTATTGTTGCTGCCCGTGACTGGATTTATTGCGCGTGGCTCTCTGACTGGTTTATTGTTCCGTGGATTTACTGATTCACATAGTTACTGCTTCACGGGACTGCCTGCGTGGACTGTGGGTATTCCACCAACATGATCCCTCTTTCTCGCAGAACGTGAATTTACATCAGCATGATTTTCCTCTCCTGTGGTTTCTATCCTAGTGTGGTTTACTTACACCTGTGTGGCTCCTCTTATATCTACGGTCTCTATCCTATCTTGATTGATATGACTGAGCTGCTACTTTGATTGAAGAATCTGAGGTCTATTTACTCCTACCTGAACTCTCCCTCTCAAGGTACGTAACATGTTTACCTAGATTGACTTGTCCCTTCGGTGACAACATCAAACTCATAAATATCTAAGTATAAGGCGGATCCAAATAATGGTTAAGATTCCTTAGTATCTCCTGTACATGGCATTTGAGATTTATTTTATTGTACATGTTATTTGAGATTTATTTTACTGTATATGGCATTTAAGATTTATTAGTTTACTGTACTTAGCATTTGATGATTCTCGAGGACCAACTTTAACGCAGTGACTAAATGGAGCATTAAGTTGAAAGAGATGAAAATTATGTTGTTTTGTTTTATTACAGTTTAAATTTAATCAAGCAGTACTATTGTTTATATGTTCTTGCATTAAGTTTACCACCTGAGTTAAAAACGCATCTAACCTTAAATTTTAATAGATGATCTACAATCTTATTCAATGTTCACTGCTTTGAACTTTCTATTTCATGACTGAAAATGCAATTAGGCAAACTTTGAATGTAGCATGACAATGGACTCATGGAGTCATGGACATATATTAATAATTATTAATATTAATCGTATAACTTCCAGTCTTCCACTTCATATCTACTATGAGTTTTATGATTTATCAAATTTTATGTTTGAATGTTTCAAATTTTCAATGCAAATGTTCATTGTTCAATGAATCAATGAAGAAATCTAAATACGCATGTAAGATGTATCATGTGAGTCATGTGATTGTGACATGTTTTATTTTTATAATTTATAAATTATAATACATATATGTGTGTGTGTGTGTGTGTGTCCCTGACGTACCGAAGTATCCTGTTTCAAAAAAGAGCATACCCTCCCCCGTACCCATGTTTCCTGGCAACTTAGGGTTTTCCCCTTGGGAGGTTTTTCCTGGGCAGTTTGCCAAAAATTCATGAGTCTGAAATTTTCATTGTGTTAAATTGATTTTAATTTTGCCCTCTGTATTTTGGTAGAATTCTCATGTGCTTCTAGTTCAGACAAGTATATGAGTTAATTTCATTTGCAGCTGTTAATGTTGAACGAGATTGTGTATCACATTGTGAATCTGAGCTTAACTTGAAGCCTGTTTGAGAGTGAAAATTTTTACACACGGGGGGATATAGGAGTGAGGAATACTCCTAACATCCGAGGCCAAAGGAAAGAATCTCTGGATAGATTATGAGGTTGTTGAAAAGAGAGCACAATCAAATTGGTACTCAGATTGGCCATTTCAAGAGGAAAACATATCAAATGGGTGCAAAAAGTGCATCCTTAAGTGAAACTTTGGAAGGAACATCTAGTGCAAATGGGGCAACCATAAGGATTCAAGGAAAAAGGGAAGGAACATCTAGTGTGCATACTCTAGGTTCCATCCCAGTTGCGATTTTTGGGGTCAAACAGTTTGGTTCTCATTCCAGTTCTGATAACATCGATATACACAATCACTAGTGTTTCTAGTTCAGACATGTATATAAGTTAATTTCATTTGCAGCTGTTAATGTTGAACAAGATTGTGTATCAAACATTGTGAATCTGAGCTTAACTTGAAGCCTGTTTGAGAAGTGAGAATTTTTACACCTGGGGGAATGTAGGGGTGAGGAATACTCCTAACATCGGAGGCTGAAGGAAAGAAACTCTGGATAGATTATGAGGTTGTTGAAAAGAGAGCACAATCAAATTGGTACTCGGATTGGCCATTTCAAGCGGAAAACATATCAAATGGGTGTAAAAAGTGCATCATTAAGTGAAGTTTTGGAAGGAACATCTAGTGTGAATGGGGCAGCCATAAGGATTCAAGGAAAAAGGGAAGGAACATCTGGTGTGCATACTCTAGGTTCCATCCCAGTTGCAATTTTTGGGGTCAAACAGTTTGGTTCTCATTCCAGTTCTGATAACATTGATATACACAACCACTATCTATGAATTGCAACCCTACAAAGGAAAACAACTTATCCTAAACTAATTGTATCAATTGCTGTACAAGTATTATGAGTTACATAACAGGTTCCTCTCTTCCTTGGCCAATCAAATTTAAGTTTGTTCATGAAGCTTTTAACAAAGTAAAGGGACTAGCTCATGGAAATTCCAAATTGAAGATATAAAAACATATACAGTTTTAACCATTTTTACTTTCATGTAATACTGAAAATGTAGATTAACTGAACCACAGGGAATTTGGACAAGAAAAGAAATTCATCATTTATACAGTTAAGCAAACCTGTGTATCATCTGGTTTTCCAATTGCACTAGAAGTATATAAACAAGTAGGAAGTCGACTGTTATTGCCAAGCATCCACTCCCTAACAGCTGCACTGTGTAAACACGGCATGTCTGAAGGTAGAAGTCTCTGAATGGCAAATGGAATAGAGAAGGACTGGCAGAAACCCAATTTCCAGAAACGCCAAGTGCCGCGAGCTATCAGGTTACCCACCATAGGACTATCTGCTTTTAAAAGATGTGGCCCAATTCGATACACTGGCACTTTCAGTCCATAGCTGCTAGTGCTGTGATGCAACAAGCTTCGTGACACTGCAGATTGCTCTACAATAGTTCTACAAGGAAAATTTGAAGACCCAATTGCCCCACTACATACTTGCAATTCTTTATTTCCATGACTTTTTAACTCATGGTGTCCAAAAGAACCATCAATATCATCATTACTGTACTTATTTAGTTGTTCAAGAACTTGAGAAGGAGTTAGGTTGTAGTCTTTAGCATGCTGCCATAGACAATCCTCATTATTGCATTTCCCACGATGCTCAAAATTACAAAGTGGCCAGAAGGGATTAATAACATGACTGCGAGTAATTAATTTGTCAGGCAATCCATTTGCAGTAATGAGATCGGAGTAAATCCTGTGTGACTTAAACATATCTAAAGGACTCTCATAAAGGATAAACTTTGTGACATGTTCTGGTGAAATCTGCAAAATGGATTGTGCCTTTTTCCCAGAAGCATTTGCTAACATACCATGTGCAGTTGAGAGAACATCCTTTTGATAGTGGGATACAACCTTTAGTTCTGATGAGGAGTTCCAAAAATCACCCTTGAGTGATTGACTACTAGCTTCTTTAAAACAGTTTGTGATCACTGCCTTGATCTTTGTCTCAGAGGAGTTTTCTTCAAGGGTCTTTTGAGCAACACCTTGCCTTAAGGTAACACTGTGTACACACTGTTGTGTGTAATCTTGATCTTCCATATTACTCATACAAGATACAGATCCACCTGGAACTACAAGCATTTTCAACCGATCATTAATATTATAGAAAGTAAATAAAGACAAGATGGTACAAACTATGTCTTGGTACTTTTCAATTCTTCTCACAAGAATATTCTCAGAAAACAATAACCTATCTACACACACAAAGCCGAAATCCATCTAATGCGTATTCAATGAACATCCTCTATTCCTAAATGCTTATAGATAACCATACCAGTTAAATCTGCAATAACTGCAAAATCAGACATCTCAAGCTGTGCACATTTTGTGTTTCCACCAAAGTGACCTGATGTTGCATGTTCTTCATCAGAATTTTTCCATACAGTATTTTCCTTTTTGATGGCACAACCTTCGTCCACACTGCTCCCAGAATTAGATTTCTCCTCATTCATTTCTTCAAGCTTATCCTTATTATACATCATGCTGGACGAAGGCATGGTAAATCTATTAACATTGATCTTTTGACACTCTATACTGCTAGCAAGGGAGTTGTCACTATGGCAAGTACCAGCACTGTCTTCCTGCATATCATTGTCAATTGTGTTACCCAAGTGTTGAACAGTTGTTGTCTCCACAGCCTGTTATCAATTACAAAACATGCAAGTCAGAAAGAAAATAGACCTAGTATAACAAGCCAGAAGAGAGCTTGTGTATCCCATGTTTAGATAACTATAAAGCTTAGACTGCAATCATACCTCTCCAGGCATTTCACAAGGCCTTTCAGGTGATTGAGAAGGATGACAAGCAAATGGTTGTTGTTTTCCTATATCAATACAAATCAAGACATGAAAAGGAGCACGAGTTTCAGTATAAGATACGATCAGACAATTTTACTAATGTCCAACAAATGACCTCTAAAATTGTGATAACATGACTAAAGAATGAACTGTGAAACATAAGGTATAATCTTTTTAAAATTTTATGCATTATGCACCCAAGACAAAGACAACATTGAACATAAAATATACCTGTTAATTGAATGACATATTCCTCATGATCATCATTCTGACTATGAAATGACTCTGTACTTGTTTCTGCACCTGGACTTGCAGTGATCTCTTCTTTGGTTTTTTCTGTTGGAGATAAAGAACCTGAAACCAGATGCTCCTTTGAAGCAAATGCACCATCAGCACCATGCTCAGAATGTGGAAATTGGTTAACGAGTTCTCTCCTCTGAGGCAAACAGTTAGGTAGCAAGATATTCATGGCATCATTATAAGAACAATGAACCAGAGCTGAAGTTTTCTCATCTGACAAAATTTTAGAGGCGACAGGTAATCTTTCTACAAGTCCACAGTTTCCATCATTTTCCACTGAAGTACCTTTAACACTCTCTAATAAATGATTCCTTTTTTCTGAACTATGATCACAATGCTTCCGTATTTCCATTGCACCTGCAAGTGTCAACAACTCTGGTTTTAAGGAAGTCTCATGACTGGAAGGATTTTGCAAGGAACTACTGCAAGTTTGAGTTGTTGGAAAGCCCTCAGTAATCTCCACCTTTAATTCCCTCCTGACAGCATGCTCCTCTTTCATTTTACTTTGCTGTCTCGTCCTCGTCTGAAATACTTCAGGTTCACATGAAACAATGACTTGGTCTTGCTCAGCTTCAACTTGACATTCAGAGACATCAATTTTGATTTGATCAGCTTTTTTGTCAACAATGCATAATTCTCTTGTGGTGTTAGGAACCGTATCAGTAGTTAAGAGTGTACCATTGGAGTTCTGTTCAATGGATAGAAAGGTATCCTTACTTGAAGATGTAACAGCATAATCCACATCCAAGCCATGATCATTGAGCTTGTAGCGGTTCTGTTTCAAAGCCTCAAATTGATCCTGGTTGGAATAGGCATTATTGATGAAATTATGAGCTGTAAGGAATTGCAGAGAAGATAATCCTTCTTTGCTTTGATGAAGTCCCTTTGGATAAGCTTCTAAAGTATAATCTCCCATTCCAAGAGCACGAATTTGAGCAGACAACCTTTCCCTCTTCTGGTGAAGATAAATACACCTTTGATTGGCAGCCTGAACAGCCCCGAACGCCTTCCTATAATCTTTCCAAACCAGCTGCTCTTCTATTTCACACCTACTCCTATGTGCCCGTGCTTCTTCCAAGTCTTTGTCAATTATCTCCTCCTGTTTCATCAAATCTTGCACAGAGATACTCATATCCCTTAATAGACCGTCTTGAATATGACTGCCTGTCAGTCCTGTGTTGCTGTTACTTAGAGGACCTCTTCTATCCTGCATTATACACAAGCTTTTGTCAGCTAAAAGAAGATCCAACAAAATCCCAAAAGGAACTTAATCTTTCAGAACATGTTGTACCTGCCATTCAACATCCCTTGATGGGACAATACTATCAGCTCCACTCTTTAGTGCTTGTTCTGGCCCTTTGCAAAGAACATCAGCAGAGGTTTCCACAACATTTTTATTTTGACAAACAGGTTCCGTGGGAGTTAACTGCATGCTATGAGAGATATTGAAGCTAACCTCTTGAGTGAATGGATGACAACCAGTTCCGTCCATGCATTCTTTAGCATCCATCAAGTCATTCCCAACTATTCGCTCAACACCTGACTTAGAATTGTGAAGACCATCTTCAATATGTGCAACCTTAACTGTTTTATTCAAAGCCTGTTTCCCAATCTCTTGAAATTGCATGCGTGCTTTTCCCAAGCAAAAATCTTCACTTTCCTGTACCGGAAACTATTGAGCAGAATGTAATAAAATGTTAAATAAAAGAAAGCAAATAGCTAACAAAACTAACATGATTTCCAAAGATGACTTGCTTAAAACTTTATAAAAGAGAAATTATAAGTACAATTAATTCTAGCTGGAATTTAAATCAGATAGATACTTACTACTGGCATGCCCTGCAAATTTCTAATATCAGCCTTTTGTTCAAAACCTTCAACTGAACTACGTTTTTGATGCACCTGAGATGCATCTCCAAAAAAAGACTGAGCCCCTGCTGGACTAACATCCTCCAACTTACGTTTCTTACTTCCTTCCCCTTTTAAGGAATTATAGTTGTTTGTATGATCAAAATCCTCAGAAATTACATGCTTTGAAGGGTTGTATGGTATTAATATTTCTGCAGGCATACTCATGCTGAATTCAGCAGGGCTCCTATTATTTTCCACCCTTGTACAATGTTCCTGAATTGAGTCAGGAAGTGCATGAGTAGCTCTTATGTGTTCTTCATTGATACTCACAGCAGATTTTAGATGTTTCTGCCCTGAAGGGTTAACTTTTGCAACTGATCTTTTGGAACATGCAGCATGAGATTCCCTTGTATGAACCCCACTTCTGGAACCATCCTTTGTACAACTATGATCAATATCAACATTTGGAATCTGCCACCTTTGCTGTTGAAGACTACTCGTACTAACCTTCAAACTGGGTTCAAGTTCTTGTAATATAACATTCGGGATTTTCTGTTTTTCTTCATTAATTTCTTTAACAGGTGCACCTTCTATTAACTTAGAAAATGTTGGACTGACAGAATTTTGCCCCCTGCTACTCATAGTTGTTGAATCTGCAATACCAGCTGTATGGAATGTTCCACCTGGAATTGATCTTGTATCCTGTCCCTTTCCTGATCGAATATGCCTCTGGAGTTTCAATTCATTCTCTTTTGTTTCAATTTGCTTTCTCAAGTTCTCCAAGTCAGTGCCACTGGGTTTAGTTACAGATGAGCCAGGCTTGAAAGCATGTTTCTGGCCAATTGAACCATTGTGGCCAACAATAGGCTTTTTATTACAGGATGACTGCCGAAGCGGACCCTCTCCAGACGCCATAGAAGTCACCCCACGGACTTGCACTGCACTTGACATGGTTGTACGAAATGCAGCTAACTGCTTCTGCACCATAGCCATTTGCTTCCGCATCCCTGGGGTTTGTTGCGATGTTGTTGTAGCCATCTGTGAAGAAGCTGCAAGTGATTGGCTTGCAGAAGTCCCACTTGTATTTTCCCTTGATGATCCATCTTTCTCACTTCGATCCACTCTCCAGCTCTGTTCTTCACCCTCACTGTCACTATCTCCATCAGAGAATCTAATCACAAGGTTATCATCTTTCTCTTCTGCTGCAGGAGATCTAATAGCAGGATGTAGATCTTGTAAACTGGATAAGAAGACATCATTTTCCTTACGGCCACATAATGGAACAGATAGTGCACTAGAAACTTGTAGTTGTGTCCCATTTCTGTCGAACAAATTATTTGTGGAAATAAATTTCCCTGCAATCACAGAATTTTGGTGAATTATGTGACTGCAGAATTCGAAAAAAGAAATTGTCATATTACAAGGTTTGAATCTCCTTGACAAATGTCATATTGCATAGCATGTTATCAAGCATGTCTACCACTGCTCTTGTTGGGTTGCATTGAAGGGAAGATAGACAAACTTAATTGGAGTGTTAAGGACATTATGGACTTTTGCTGAAATTTAATGTTTTCACATAGTATGTAGCATGTCTCTTGGGTACCGAAAGAGAGAAGGTAATGATTTAGTGACATCCAGTGACATCCATAAAGGCCCTCTTATTCTGCCAATAGTATGGAGAGAGACATTGATGTTTCTCTGTCCTAGAAGGCCTTTTGTCACAGCCATGGGCTTCAGAGAAGAATTGGGCCTGCGAACCATTGCATCCGAAGAGGATGCACCAGGAAACACTTAGCAAGTCTGCACAGCCAAACGATATCTTTAATGAGGCCAACTTACATTTATTAATTTCAACACTACTACCTCGTGGGCCTTATTTAACAGAGATGGCCCCAATACATCAAGTAACAACCTAGGCTCCTAACTAGGGGAGTTCGGATAGGGTCGTAACATGCCCTGCCCCTTACAAAGTTCAGTGAGGAAGTTGGTTTCCATGCAGCAACTTCGGCCTGTGTATCCTACATTCAATTAAAACTTCCTATCAGTGCACAAGCAAAAAACTGCATTTGTGTTTGTCCAAAGACCAAAATGCAACCAAATGGGAGTCTCTCCCTGTCTAGTTCGAGAAGGTAATGATGGCAATGTAATGTTGCAACCAAATGCAACAATCTTGATGGCAATGTAATGTTTATCACACATTTATGCTATGAAGAAGGATGTAACTAGTGTTTTTGTAGTTCTCTAATGCTTCGACTTAAACCTTGTTATTGCATTTGGATCTTAATCCAAATGGAACCAAACGCAACCGTTCAAATTGTCTAAATAATAAGCACGACTCCATACCCCAAAGTGTGGGCTATCTCTGCAAACAACCCACACTTCTCTCTGCATGGGCTCTCTTTGAACGTGGGCTCTTTGAAAGAGTTTCAAAACCTAAGACACAAAGAGCTGCATCTTGCTAAAAACCCTAAATTATGTGTATTGGAGCAATCTTGATAGCAATGTAATGTTTATCACACATTTTAAAAGGGTTTTGTAAGCAATGCGTAGACCAACATATTTACTAGCTTCTACCAGCAATTAGAGGATATCAGATAATAAGAAAAAATTGGACGATAGCAGAGATTGTATTGCAAAGAGTTCGTTGCAATTTGCAAATTGTATTGCAGAATGCATTGCAGACATGCACTTTGTATAGAGCATTGCATTGCAGAAGCTTATTACCGTAGAGAATATCAATTTATTTTAACCATTATTGTATTAGATTGTAAATGTTTGCAGATACTTAGCCCTGCACCTTGTGAACTGCTTGTTGTAGAAATTGGATTTTTTACAGAGTATTTTGCCAAAAATGCATTCTTTGGCTTCCATCATCAGAGCAGTGCTCACCGACAAGGACAACTACTCAGGATGGCTGAGGAAGATCAATCACACACTCATCTTCAACAATCTATGGGATGGCATCTACAAAGGGGAAACCGTTGAAACAACAAATGACCCTATGATCGTTGTCGTAAAACAACCTACAGCAGACAAAGAGCAGACGACCTACAGCAGACAAGAAGGCTATGTTGCAGGAAACATGACTCCCCCCTTCGTTTCCATGTCATTTACGTGCAGAAACTCAAAAACACATATTGTACGACTCTAAAACGTGTTTTTGTCGGTACAGACACATTTCCTGCTACGGAAACACATATTTGGTAAGGATGGCTTTCGTACGACATGTTTCCAAAAAACAAAAAAGTCACTCATTACTTTAAGACATTTTTTTTAACTTTAGTTCTAACTTGGTCCTCTCTCTTGTTGCCTTAAATATTGAAGAACCTAAAGTGGAATTGGCCTTTTTTCTTCCATTTTTCTTCCACGCTACATTCCACTGTTAAGCGTGCTCCTTGTTATATTTTTCAGGAGGATTATGAAGATGAGGATGATGACTATTAGTCTTTACTCTTTAGTATTTACTAGTTTGAGTTCTTGTTTTATTTCAATGTTCATGGTTCATGGTTTGATACATGCTGATGTAGCATTGTACTTGTAGCCTCGTATATAAACGTTGATTTTGGATATAATTGCATTAGCCTCATTTATTAAGGTTGTTTTAGGATATTACTTCTTGCATTATGTAATCACATGAGTAAAATGCGATGTTAAATATATGATTTATGATTTATGTTTCACATTCAATTTTTTAAATGTCCTTATTCACTAATTAATTTTAATATATAGATAGATAGATAGATAGATAGTGTTCCCCATTTCCAAAATTTGGGGGGTCGCGTTACCCCCATTTCCTCATTTCCCCATTTCATGCAACTTAGCAAGAAGGCATACGCATTGATCGCTGCTACTGTAAGAGAAGAGGTGATTCATCATATACTGTCTATTAAAGACTTTTATGGTGCTTTGAAGAAATTGAAGGATTTGTATGACTCACACTTGGAATTGGAACTCATGCAATTGTTGTTGAAGCTCTTCAAGCTTGAGTTGAAGGACAATGATCCCATGGCTTTAGAATCTAAGATCAAAGCCATAATGCATGACATTGATGCCATTGGAATAAAGATAGACATTTTGCTCATAGCCTTTATTCTTCGCTCACATTTGACACTTTGGTGGAGAAGGTTGCAGAATGTGAGAAAGCGTTCAGTAAAAAGACAGTTCATCCCACCAAAGATACTGTGTGCCTCGATGAGAAAGAGAAGAAACAATCCAATGATTCTTCTAGAAGAGAAGATAGTAAAAGACAATGTGGACAAAAGAATTTCAATCGTAGGGATAGACATAATCAAGGTAAAAAATTCGATCGCCATTGTACTCAATACAGCAAGGATGGACATCATGTAGATCATTGTTGGGATCCACGGGAAAAAATCAAAGATAACTGATAAGCATGACCATAAGAAAGAGGACACAGGTAAAACTCAAGAGACCGGTAAAGCTCCTAAATCTCCTCACTTTATTAGTGCACATTGTAATGTTGAAATAAATGAACTTATTTTCAACACTTCATCTTAGAGAGATACTTGGCTACTCAACACTAGTGCAACCTCCCACATGACCTTTGGAAAAGATTTTTTTGAAGAACTGAATGACAATGTAGGCAGGGTAATGTATTTACAAATAAGTCCAACCTCAAGCCCAAAGGAATTGGTTCCATCAGGCTCAAACTGTCTGGATTCCCTTAATTTTTCTTGCATGATGTTCCATACCTTCAAGAGTTGCATAGAAACTTGTTGTCCTTGGTGCACATTCTACAGCATCGCCATTCTATCCACATGTTTGATGGGATAGTAAAGATAAGGAGATCCTTTGACAACTAGGTCATCGTGACCGAATGTGAAGATGGGAAGTTGTTGAAGCTAAAAGGAGCTCAGAATAGCTTAGAATTTTGCCTACCTCTCTCAACATGAAGAAGGTACATTGTCTTCCAGTCTTTTATTGCATGCTAGATATGCACACATCAATTGAAATAGTCTTCAATTGTTGAAAAATGATGGTGTTTTTTATTTGCCCCACCATTCCAAAGAAGTTGACACAATGTGTTGCTTGTATTCTTGGCAAACATAATAAGCAACATTTTCATAAGTCAAATTTCAAAGCATGTAGAAAGTTAGAGTTGATATACTTTGACCTATGAGGCCCCATGCACATTCCTTCTGCAAATGATAAATAAATATCTCATGACTTTTGTTGATGACTACACCAGGATGTATTGGATCTATTTACTAAAGCAAAAATCTGAGCCATATGAAACATTCAAACATTTTCATTTATGGAGTGAAAATTAAGCACAATCTCACATTGACACATTCCATACTGATAATGGAAAAAAATACGCTTCTAACGAATTTGAAAACTATCTTTGTCAACATGGGATTAGGCATCAAACTATAGTTCCTTACAATCCTCAACATAATGGTGTGGCAAAAAAAAATGAACAAAACTGTCTTGAATATGTTATGCTCCATGTTATTTTTCAAGAAAGTGAAATTGATGTTTTGAGGTGATGTAGTTTTATGTGTAGCTTATTTCAATTTGAGAAACAAAAGTCCAAACCATGCTCTTGGAAACAAGACTCCCCTTTGATGAGGCATCTCTAGGTCTTTGGTTCCACCTATTGTGCCTTGATACCAAAGGAAGAAAGAAACAAGCTCAATGCACGAAGTTGGAAATGCATTTTCTTGGGGTACTCAAATACCACCAAGGCATATCATCTTTACGATGAGGTAAATAAAAAGTTATTATTTACAGAGATGTCATTTTTCTTGAAATGAATTAAAATGGCGAGTATATTGAGATGCAACATGGTCGTCTTGAAAAATTTACCCATGTAAAAACCTTTCATGAATTTGATAATGAGATTCCACATCTTGAAGGGGGGGGTCTCTATCTTGGATCAATCTCTGGAATCTCTTTTACCCATGTAAAAGCCTTTCATGAATTTGATAATGAGATTCCACATCTTGAAAGGGGGGGGTCTCTATCTTGGATCAATCTCTGGAATCTCTTTTTCCAGCACCATATCCCCCTCGTGAAGAAGTTCAATTAGATGATGTCAATGAAAGGATTGAAAAACTAAATCTTGGAGACAATGGAGCACCACCAACTGAGCAACCTGGACCTTCACGAAAAGTTTTAAAGTGGGTTACAAAGACACTTGAAAGTATACATCCTCATGAAGCCGAAAAAACAAGAACAAGAAGTTTGGCCAGACAAGAAGATGGAGGAGATGGAGATAATTCAAATTCAAGTGATGTAGATAATATAGATGTTTTGTTTGATTGTCGATTGAATTTATCTGCTGACCTTGAACCAACTTCCTTTGAAGAAGAAGTTGCTCGTGATGAGTAGAAAGAAGCCATACAAAATTAATATGATCCTCTCATTAAGAATAGGACCTGGAAGTTGGTGGACCCTCCATTTGGAACCACACCAATCGGCTACAAGTGGGTCTACAAGAACAAGCATAAATCAAATCGCTCACTTAACAAGCACAAGGCGAGGCTTGTGGAAAAAGGTTTTGCAGAGAAGGCATTGAATATGAAGAGAATTTCTCCCCCACGGCAAAATGGGCTACCATCCGCATTTTATTGTCTCACAATGGATGGAAAGTTCATCAGATAGATGTGAAGACTCCTTTCTTGAATGGTGACTTGAAAGAGAATGTCTTCATGCCTTAGCCAAAAGGTTTTGTTGTGAAGGGACAAGAACAAAAGGTTTGCAAACTCATCAAGTCATTATATGGCCTAAAACAAGCACCTCGCGCATGGTACAAAAAGTTAACCAAGCATCTTCTTAAATTAAATTTCGATCATTTTAATCTTGATGATGCAACACTATTGGTAAAGAAAGTTGAAATCTATTGTATATCTTATGGTGTATGTAAATGATATATTGATGACAAGGAACAATAAAAGTTATATTGCATCCATAAAGGAAGAGTTGAAGAAAGGCTTTGAGATGACAAATTTGGGACAACTTCACTACTACTTGGGAATTGAAGTAATTCATAATCCAAAGTACATATTCATATCCCAGAAGTACATTAGAGAATTGCTAAACAGGTTTGGCAAAACATAATGTAATCCTCTCTCCACTCCAATGGAACAGAACTTGAAACTCACATCAAAAGAAGGGAATGAATTTGAGGATGCAACCAAGAAAAGACAGCTTGTAAGGGAATCTTATCTACCTTACCGCCACCAGACCAGATATCTCATTCGCTAATGGGATCCTTTAAAGGTTCATGCAAAAACCTTGTGAAGGACATTGGTCTGCTACCAAAAGAGTTTTAAAATACTTGAAGGGGACTCAAGATTTTGGACTCAAGTATTCTAAGGTGGATGCCTTCAAACTAATTGGGTAATTTTGATTCAGACTTAGATGGAAACAAAGAGACTAGAGTGTCAACTTCAAGCTACCTCATGAGCCTTGGATCAACAGAAGTCTCCTAGAGATCACGCAAACAACCAATTCCAGCATATTCCAAAACAGAGACAAAATATGTGATTGCTACGGAAGCAACAAAGGAGATTGTGTGGCTCAGGAAAATACTCGAAGATTTGCAGGAGAAACGAATGAATTATACTCCTCTACTGATTGACAACACTTTTGCAATCAAGTTGGCCAAGAATCTAATATTCCATGATTCAACAAAGCACATCAACACAAAGTACCATCTGATTAGATATCATGTAGAGGCCAAGGCAATTCATTTGAGAGATTGTTCCATAAAAGAGCCAATTGCAAGAATCTTCACCAAAGCACTTGGAAGAGAAAAGCTTGAAAAGTTCAAAAGGATGCTTGGAATAAAACAAAAATTAAAGCGGGGGGATGTTAAAAAGCTAATCCATAGGGTTAGGGTTTTGTGAATATTGTATATATATTTTTTAGCTTTCAATTATGAATGTGTGGAGTCATGTACCTTGGCATATGAAAGGCTAAAGGTTACCTCGCATGCTGTATAAGTAAGTTAACCAATAAATTCACCAATCACTGGATTTATTCCCTACACTCTCCACCATATCATGTGTTTATTTTTATGTTCATATGTTATTATAAAATCCTGCAACAAATATATGGATGACACCCACAAATTAAAAGTTCAAAAGAAGTTTAATTAAATTCATTCAGGGTTGTGTTTTCAAAGTACATTGTACAAGGAAGCTTAAATACCACCCTGGGCATATTGAAACAAGGATGTCGTAAACCAAATCATGTAATAGCCAAATCTAGTTCAAACAATCTTCGAAGAAATGATCTTGAGTGATGTCTTTGCTTCTTCAAGATAGTTTCACCCCTCACTTTGAGGGCTTGAAGATGCAAATGATGTTATTGTAAAAGCTTATGCTAGTAATCTTTTAAGGTTCTATTTAAAAGAGGATTTCCAATATAAAATAGAAGACCTTAAGGTTTTCCAAAGTCAAACTATGGTTATTCTACTAAATACCTTTAATAAATAAAGAAAGCAAAACTTTCTGTTTCTCAATGAAGCACACCAGGCTTAAGTCAACATTCATAATCTCCCAGCTGCTCGACTTGTTTCTCACCCCATCTGAAAATTCCAAGTTCAACAGTGCTTCAAAGACAGCATTTTGAGAGAGGACTTATACTAATCCCACACTCATATCAGTTATTTATGGCAACAGAAGTTTAGGGAAGACTGTTGGCCCTAGGGAAGGATAGGCAAAATTCAGCCAAAATTCTGCTAGGGAATATGAAGATTCTAGTCGCATGAAGGAGGAAGCTACGACGTAGGAGAAGCTACGACAAAAGCAGCCACAAGGGAAGAGTTCACGACAGAAGGGAAGTTGCGACAAGATCAACTGCGACAAGAGGAACAACGATAGAAGAAGGCATGCAGTGGTTGAAAAGGACAGCCCAAGAAAATGTGGGTAAGAAGTCAGTTAGGATAACTCATGCTTTGGGGAATAACGCATCTTTGTATTTTGGGTCGATAGTGCCTACTGATAGTTGTAACTGAATATACAAGAATAGGAATGACAACCTGTCGACTAACAGAATGGAGTCGGTTGACTACGACGTGTAAGAGTCTATAAAAAGGAGAACCCAAGCTGTGTGATGGTTAGACACATACACTCTCGGTTGGTTTGTGTTAGTCTCTATTTTTCTGTTGTCTGTTTGTAGAGTTGTAGAAAAGAGAGAGTCGATCCAGGCTGTGTGCGAATCGACAGTAGGGTGAAGGAGAGGAAACTTCAGAAACATGAGACCAGAGAGCATGAGAGGAGAGAGTAGTCTGTATAGATTGTAGAGAAGATCTAGAACATAGTCTGCAAGTAGAGTATACAAATGAAAGAAAGGTGCCATATATTTCTCATGCAAGATGAAGAGCGCTTTTGTGGTTTTTCCCAGATAGGTTTCCATAGTAAATGTTGTCTATGTGTATATTTGATGAATGTGCTTATGTCAAATGAATGTATGTTATGAACAGATGTATATGCATTTTTTACGAATGAGTCCTTATATGCATATGTCGCACTGTTGTTAGTTGGAATCGCTAATAAGGAATTATACTAACTGTTATAATCTTTGTTGACGGATAAGTACAGTAATATCTTGAATGCACACAATACGAGTAAGTAAGATAACCACCGACTTTGGTCGAGCAAGCTAGTAAGGTGCCAAGAAAGAGGAAATCCCCACATAACTGCAGAAACCTGGTTCTAGCAGTTACCCATAAGAGATCTCTTGGGTGAGACTGCATCTGCGTCGCAGGTGCTGCCAACTGAGCCTTGCTCTGTCCGGCTGATATCTTGGGCTTTGTTGACAAACAACCAAGGGTCTGAACCTGGCTCAAAGGGAGAAACGCCAACAAAGACGAGATTTTGGGAGTCTTATGTAAGGTGAAAGTAATCATTTCGGCTGGGCACACCTCCTACATCAATCATTTGTATTTTTCAAAATAAGTTCAGAGAAGACCAGATTTTGGGAGTCTTATGTGAGGTGAAGTTCAGGGAAGACCAGTTTTTGGGAGTCTTAAGTGAGGTGAACCGTGGAAGTACTCATTTAGCTGGGAACGCCTCCTACATCTATAATTTGCATTTTCCACTCAGATTAAGATACTTAGAATAAAATATTTACTTGAGCTTAGTGTTGATTAACAGGTTAGTAGGTCTCATAAAATTTTAGTTACAAGGATGTCTTCAAGTCTAATGATAAATAACTTTAGGGAGTTGATTCAGTACATAGAAAGCATAGTGTAATTTACTCATGTAAAAATATAATTCTGTTTGCATGCAACAGACATGAGATTTCCCGCTTAGTAGATGCATGGTCTAGCTTATCTATTTTCTTCATATATCCACAGGGACTCTTAAAAAAATTCAACCAGTGCACCTCAGTCTACTTGCATGAACAGAAAATAGCCCCATGATTTACTCAAAAAAACTACTATTACAACATAAAGAAAGGCACCAAATATTGCAACTGAATAAAGAAAGCAAAAATCTTTTCCCATAAACATCATGTGGTACACTTAATTAACCATCAAATTATGTGTCAAAAAATAACTGATGGTGATCTAACAAGCTTTTTGTGCTGATTTTAATTAAATTCCGTCTCCAAACAAGCTTTTCATTTGTTAGGGTTGAGTTATATTACCAGAAACCTGACCAGAAGAGTTTGTTTCATTAGTTGTGTTATATTACCAGAACACCCGTTTCTTTTTCCAACTTTATATGCATAATATTTGTTTAAAAGGGATTCATGTTTCTTATCCCCCAAAGCCCTCTGGCCCCATTTCTCCTTCTGTTTCCCGTTTCCCTTTTGGGGTAACATATAACTTTACAACATCTACATATAAATGGAGTAGCACAAACACGCCGCCCCTTGTCAACTCCATGGTTGGGTTTAGGGGTTACGGGTGGTAATTAAGGTTTGAGACTAGTTTTTCTGGCTCATCCTAAAACCCAACTGTACTTCGAGCTCCTGACATAACCCAACTGCAGTACAGCAACGACAAAATGTAAATACCCCATAAGCACTGGGAGGAAGAGCTCCAAGAGTAGTTCTGAATCCTACCTAATTGCTTTATTCTTTAGTACGTATCAATCAATTGTAATAAACCACAACGATGTGCAAAAGCCCATGTTTCGGTAACGCAAATAACCTAACCTGCTAGTAAATGCCATGATTAAAAAACTTCAAACCAACGGCTCCATTGACAACTAGAAAGGAACAATCTGCAACCGTAAGGGGCAAGCGGCAGGCAATTGAACACCAAATAAAGTTCATTTACTTTATAGTCCAGTGAACAGATTCCAGTCGATGTTGAATTAGGGTGGGTTTTTCTATTTCGTTATAATATCTTCTAAAGATTTCTAGGAAAAAAAAATGAGAAGATGCTTCAAACTATCGATGCTACACCACTTGGGAGTAACATATCGTCTAATAATTGAGCAAAACTCCAATTCTAAATCTGCAGAATTTGTTTTTCAATTGATATTTGGACTTACCAGATGAGATTGGGTGCGGCGGCGGCGGCTTTCTCTTCCTCTTCTTGTTGGGCATGGAAGCCATAGCCCTTGCTCTGAGTTCTTCAATGTCCATAGTGCCGAAATTGACTTAACTTCTTCGACTTGGCAAGTAAAAAACGTAATTGGAGAGGTCAGACTCTCTCTTACTCTTACCGTCTGCTCTGCCCTGCCCTATCCTCCCGCCTCTGTCTTCGTTGGTCGTTTCTTTCATCCATTTACCAGTTGCCACGAGGTAGCGACAAGAAGCTCCGTGTCTTTGAGGGTTCCCCTGTCAACTACTGGCGAATCAGATCTTTGCATGACTTTTCAAAGCCCTTCACCCATTTCTGAGAAGTGCGGTTTAAATCCCTCTTTTGATGTTAATTTTTCCTTTTATATATACTATTAAGGTTCTTCTTTCATACCTTTTGACTCTAGAGTTCACTTTAAAGGTTTTATGTGTTGAATTAATTAAAGGCTTCATAGGAATCCACCTACACTCTCAAGTTCACTTGACGGTTTTATGTATTCAATTAATTAAAGGTTTTATGTATTGAATTAATTAAAGGCTTCATAGGAATCCATCTACACTGTAGAGTACACTAAGGGTTTTTTTTGACGGTTTTATGTATTGAATTAATTAAAGGTTTTATGTATTGAATTAATTAAAGGCTTCATAGGAATCCATCTACACTGTAGAGTACACTTGAGGGTTTCTTGACGGTTTTATGTATTGAATTAATTGAGGGTTTCTTGACGGTTGTACACTTGAGGGTTTCTTGACGGTTTTATGTATTGAATTAATTAAAGCCTTCATAGGAATCCATCTACACTCTAGAGTACACTTGAGGTTTTATGTGTTGAATTTAGGAGCGTAAAGGAAAGAATATAAACATTATCCAATTCATTAACTGTATTTATTATCTAATTCATTAAGTGTATTTATTTATTTAATGGAGTGGACTCAAGAGCTGCAATGACTATGTTTCATTTTTATATCATTAGTTTAATAGGTGCATTATAAATGAATGATGTTAAATTGCAATTAAGGTAGAGTATTATAGGTTATATATAGTGTTTATGGTTTGTTTAGTACAATAGAAATTATATAATTTTTTAGTAGATTTAATAATGATTAGATAGAAATACTAGGTAATTGGTGGATTATTTTATGATAAAATCATTTTTTAATTTTAGAGTATGGTTTAAAATTGCTTAGAATTAGTCAAAACTCTTTTGTTTTTAACTTTAAAAAATAAATTAGGAGTCCAACATCCAAAGTATCCACAAAAAATAGAAGAGTGCCACCCACTTGTTATTTCAAGTAGCCAAATTTTATTTACACAAGATAATGTTATTGTGTGTGGGGATTTTGAATTATATTAATAGAAATTAGGTTAATAATCCTAAGTATTATAAACTTTTTCATACTTTAAAAATAAATAAAATTATGTTATCCATATGCCTCACTACATTTTATTTATACTTTTTTATTAATTTAAATTTAATATAATGATTTGATACAATGAACTTTGTGTATGTTAATACTTTAATATCCCTTCTTAACATACAATGACAGAGGCATATTATTGGAAAATTAAGGTGTCATATTAGAGCAAGGTGTGATCGTGTTTAACGAGGACCCGTCACAAAGGAAATGGCTTCCATGTTTATAAGCAATATGAAGTTTGAGGTGGGCATGCAACTTGGAAGGCAGATTAGAAAGGGACTCCTTCGCATTGAAGTCTTACCCTCGAATCTCAAAAAAAGGACAATGGACGGGACTTTTGTTAAGAATTCTAATGGAGATTTACCAATTACGGCCTTTGAGAGTGGAGATGGCTCCGCATCTGATATGAAGGAGGGGCTATCTGAGATTGACATTTTTTGGCATGAACAATCTGAGCCTCGTAGGAAGTTGTCATCTTCCTTTATTTCGAAAGAGGATAACATTTATTCTCTTTTCGGTGATATTAGTTTGAATGTGAACTTTCCTTGAAGGAAAGGAGGTTTGTTGGCACAACTCTGCTGAAAGTGCAAGTGGGGTGCTTTCTATTGTAGGGAATTACGTTGGCGTTAATTTTAGTTCTTGGTCACCCTTCCTCTAGTCAAGGCATTCTGAGAAGGGAGAAATTGATTACTCTTGGTTGGTCGCAGAAGTTGCTTCTCTTACATTCAACCGGTCTACTGAGGAAATGTCGTCTTGGAGGGAATTGTTTAGTAGTATGAGGATTGATTTGAGGGATTTTAAACACATGTTATGGGTTTTCCATGATTGCATATGAGGAATGTTAGACGCCCTCGAGCAGTTGTCCTATTATTCTTCTAAACTAGACTCTAGAATGGAAGATATTGAGAGTAACCTACATGAACAGGGAGGCGCTCTCGAAGGAATATGAGCAAATTTGGACAAATTGCTCAAAATGCTCCAATGCAACCACTATCAAAACTCCCCTTTTGTTGATACAAAGTCCATGGACGAGGGCTCTGTTCTTCTTCCTGTTAAGAAAGGACAGCGCTCTACAAGATATGGATAGACTTTGTTTAGTCAATAATATGTCTATTTTTTTTTGTTGTACTTATGTATTTTGCTTATAGGACAGTATGTGCGCATTTACAAAACAAATAATACAATGTTAGATGTAGAAAAGGGAAACATTTTTTTAGAAAGTTAGAAACGATGTCTTTCTTAGCAAAGCTTTAAAAACCCTTATCTTTGATAAGAGCCTCAATTTTTTGTAATATTTTCCTAGTAACAACATTTTAATATATAAGTTTCAAACAAAAATATTAGTTGTGGAATTAGAATTGTGGTTTATGTCTTCATCATTTGCATTATTAGAAAATATATTAACATAATGTAATTTGTATTTTGATATTCAAATATATGTTTTATATAGAGTAGCTTATTTACAAGGCAATGGTTAAGATTGAATATGTCTCTCTTTTTTAATTAATATTATATTATATTATTATTAATATCCAATGACTATGCTATGTTATTTGTTGTTCTCCACTTTTTAGTGTCTTAGTTTTATACAATTTATTCATGGTTTAAGTGGATAGTATCCTCATTTTCCTCCGCGTTTAAAATGGTGCTACACCGATTGGAAATGAGTATTCTTCCAAGAAAAACATAAGAAGTTGGGAAAGTCTCAAACCCCATGTTGTGTATAAGTGTGTTATCTTCTTGTAATAAAGACACAAGAATGTAAATAAAAACACATCATGTAACCCAAAAAGAGCATAGGTGTACAGGGAGTTGATATAGGACACCATCCAACCAAGCACTAACCAATAACGTTGGAAAGGGTGTGCCAAAATTACCCAATATTTGAGCAAGAGATCAAATGTCATGAACTACTTGTTTACCAAAAAGGGGTTGATCTAGCTAACCAAGGTTGCTTGTCATCGTCATTATTGACGACATCGTGCTCGTGATGCAATGAGGAAGGCATCAAATGTGGTCATTCTCTAGTTATGCGCTCCTACTTGAATTCCTATGTACCTGTTACTTTTATAATTAGTTGATTTGTTTTCTACACATTTGTAGGGTATTAACTACAGCCGACCAAGACATACTATCAACCCACTACGTGAATTCATTATGATATCTGACATTGCAATCTAAGAAGGGGTATGCAAAGCTCAATGAATTCCTTGTGTCATGGACAACATTCAAACCCTTTGTATGGAAGAATATTTTTTTCTTTAGAAGACATGGAGCTCAGGGTTAATCGACTTGCAAAAGGGAAAGCTAAGGACATCAAAGGATACCAAGCATAAATCTTAAAAATTGGTGGACCTATCCTCATCCCGCACATCCACAAGCTCTTTAAATTAGCAGTCCAACAAAGTTTCCCTAAACCAACTTGGACTCAAAGCCTCATTTTTAATGTTTTTAAAAGTGAATATAAAAGCAATCCCTCTATTTATATGACCATTATAATTAATGGGTTAATGAGAGTTCCCCTCTCATTTATGGTATTGGGCAAGCTTGCCTACTTGTTAGTTAGATTAGCTAGTGTATATTATTAAATAAGAGAGTGTCGCTTAATAATCTGTGTTTAACTTTGTATGCATGTGATCCTTTATAGAGGTTATGAAGCCTCATTCTGATACAAGTGATTTTGGCCTTTGTCTCCTTTGTGAGTGTGTAAATTATTGTGAGTTTTTTATTTATAAGTTCATTTGGTCTTCTAGTTTGAGAGGTGAGGCTCAATGGCTCACTTTGAGCTTCACCTCTCCCTTCTTTTGGATCAGATGATATCAGAGCAGTTTGCTCTTGACACGTGATCTTTCCCACTCACCCATCCCTTCACATTTTTGTATTTGGTTTCATACTTATCTAGATCAAATTTTTGTGATTAGGTTTATTCTACCCTCCTTTCTTTAACACTCCTCATTTACCTTCACTCTCACCTTGCTTGAGCTAATGCACAATATTTTTCCCTTTCTACATTATAGATCCACCGTTTCCACAAATCGTCATTGCCATTTCATTTGGCGTTCATCCTTCCACAACATTTCATTCTAGCTACTGTTGGAATCTTACTGGTTATACAATATCTTAAAACATTTAGCATCATAACCACATGCAGTAGGATCACTGAAAGAAATATGAGCAAAACAACACAAAAAGAACACATAGATTTATCTTGGAAAACCATAAGGGAGAAAACCCATCAACTTCTTTAGTGTAGATTCTCTTACCAAGACCAATTCCAAACCAAGATAAGCTCAATACCAAAGGAAACAACAACTTCTTCCCTCCTCGAGTGAGCCTCTTCTTCTCTCTCATGCGCACTTTCTTGTGTGAGAGATATGTCCAAATGAGAATAGCACCTCCTTTATTTATACTCATCAAGCGAGTGAAAAAATAACCTGTATAGGTCGGCCTATTGCTCTAAACAAGGATGACCTACCTAGGGATACATCTAATAATATTTACATAATATTCTAGTGGGTACTATTGACCTGAATTACAACAAAAATTTTACCTCAAGACTTTTACAAGACCAAGTACATCAATGACATCTGTGAATGGAGGAGTAACATCTATGAAAGGAGGTACAAAAATAATACAATAAAAAAGTACAATAAGAATATCTTCTTAAATTGCATTCTTCAACACTCCCTCTTAACAAGGAAGGTATTCTTCTATCACGGTCATCATCCATGAACATCATCGTTGGTTCTCATCACTCAATACTATACATTGTCACTAGATCTCATCATTGCTATAGCGACTTGGTTCTTGGTCCATTGACTTGTGGCATCTCTCAAATCTATACATCATAAAAAATTCTACAAAGCCAACCCTTTTATCATGTTGTATGTAACCATCTCTATGAGCAAGCCATCAAGTAGGTATAGCCTAGGATCACATATTACATTGCCAGAGAAATCACCTGTGTCTCCTATTATCATATCGTCCTATCCAGATCAGATCATCGTCTAATGTGGAGAGCATCCTATATGCCTACATTACATCCCTCAGACAACCTGCGTATTCCACCCAATGGAGAGAAACCGAGGAGCATACACGTATTCCACCATGTGGAGAGAATCTCGGGTACCTATATCACTTCCCTTGGACAACCTGCATCTTCCACCCAATGGAGATCAACCCAACTGAACATCTACATATTTCACTCGATGGAGAACAACCTAGATGTATTAAATCCCTTAGTAAACCTGCATCTTCCACCTAATGGAGATCATCCCAGGAGGATTTATGTCTTCCACCCATTGGAGAGCATCCCAGATGCATTACGACCCTTATACCACCCACGTCTTCTTGACATGTGGAGAGAATCCTAGGAGAATCTATGTCTTCCACCCAGTGGAGAACATCCCAAACCTCATGCATCTTCCTAACATGTAGAATTCATCTCACGTGCACCTCTATCTTCTAAACATGTCTCGTCACCCCCTCTTTCAATGAGCATCGATCTAGATAACTCCAAGCTTGTCCCTGAAGTACTCGAACTTCCCTTTTGCTAGTGGCTTGGTCGACACATCGACTGTACGCTTGTCTGTCACCACATACTAGAGCTTCATTGCTCTTTTATGCACCATATCCTGGATATAGTGATATCAGATCTTGATGTGCTTCGACTTGTCATAGAATAGTGGGTTCTCAGACAACTTCACACAACTTCGGTTGTCACAATGCACACAAGTCGTCTCTAACTCCACATCGAACAATCTTGCAAGCAACTTCTGAAGTCACACTGGCTCACAACTTGTTGAACAAATTGCAATATACTATGCCTCAACTATACCCAATGCTACGCTCATCTACTTCTTGTTGAACCAAGAAATCATGCCAGACCGCAAGTTGAAGTTACACCCTAAAGTGCTCTTCCTATCTGTAGCACTACCAGCCCATTCGGATTAAACATATCCCTACAGGAAGATCCTATGATATCTCACATATTTGACTCCATACTTGATCATACCCTTTAGGTACCTCAACACATTCTTTGTAGCAACCATGTGAAGATGTCTCGGCTCCACCATGTACTAGCTCAAGGTGTTCACCACAAAGAATATATTCAGCCTCATGTTCATCAAGTATATCAACGAACCAATCATCTACATGCAGACTATGGCATCAACTATATATGATGTAGGATCGCATAACAACTTCAAGTTTGATGCCAACGTTGTAGCTATAGCCTTGCAATCCAACACGTCAAACCTCTTTAGGATCTCGACTGCATATTTGCCTTTGCCAAGGAAAATCTCCTATGGATTTTGCCACACCTCCTAATCCCAAGAATTATGTCAATATTGTTGAACTCTGAGATCTTCTGTAGCCACTCCCTCTGCATCTTGTACTATTTGGATCAAGATATTCTGCACTAGAGTGACCGATGGCCTCCTCCACTGAGGATCTTCTATGTATCCATCTATGTTATCTCTCAAGGTCACTGGATACGAAGATCCTCCATATCGAACTTTGTTGCAAGTTCCTCTTGCACCCATCTATGAGCTTCTCGTCCATTTATGCCTCCATCTCCAACCTTGTAGCAAAGTTTTACATCTCCATCACTCTAATTGATCCTCAAGTTCCTCGTGTAACTATATGTGTTATCTCATGGGTGTCTTTTGATCCTATACAAAGCATTTTGTGCACATGTGGTTATTTGCAGAGAGTCCCAAGTACTAGAGGTTGCTCGATATGCACTTCTACTTTACTGAAGAAGTGTGTTTAGCCAACGGAGCAAATGTCTCGCCATAATAGACTCCCTCTTTATGAGAGAAACCACGAACCTTGCTTTGTATTTCTCGATGCTTCCATCTATTGCATGTTTGATCTTGTAGATCCACTTGGAAGACACTAAATACTTCCCTCCAAGTATCGAAACCACATCCCAGACATCATTCTTCATGATCGACTAGTACTCTTCGAGCATAGGATCCTTCCACTCTTTCTTATCGGTTGTTTCTTCACAGATGGAAGGCTCTGCATTAATTATGTCACGCATTAATGCCACAATACTGGAGTGTGCTCGAGGCCTCTTACTTTTTCTAGAAGTCTTGTATGGAACATCATACTTTTCTACATCTTGGATTATCTCTCATTCCCAATATTGTATTCTCTTATGGGTGTTCGCCTCTCGGGGTGGATCCTACAGGTCTCTGTTTCTTGGTCATATCACGGTCATCATGTTCTTATGAATTCCCCTCTTCTATAATTGTGCCTATGACTATAGGAGCTTTAGGTTCTTCCTCGTGTGCTTCATCTAAGTAGATATACTTTGAGTGTTATGGTTGAACCTTTATAACTAGTTCTTTAGAACAAACATCATCATTCTTCTTTTGTAGGTGATTGAATACAATCCTTCCTACAAGTCAAATTCAGTTGCATGATTAGAACATTTTATATTTTTCAAAACATATTAATAATGACAAAATATTATGCATAAAGATATATATCACACATTCATGAAACTATCTTAGCCAGTGCTTCAACACAACATTCATCCATATCTTGTACATATACAATAACTTTCTAGATTCCTTCCATCTCTACCATAACATAATTAAGAGCATGCACTACTCTCAACATGTTAGCATAGAGGTTTATTTCTAGGTAAGTAACAATGTAATGTTGTACAACACCATAGGCCTCTTACCCATCACGTGCATATTAGTAGTATAATGTTCATGAATGCAAACACTCTAATATGCATAATACATTTCCTAAATCAATTGAACATAAATATGTACACAATTAAACAATATCATTTAAACAACTATATACATAGGAAATGTCAATTTAAACACTTATCTTTGTTTGTATGATAGACTCCCTATTGATCTCTACTTCCTTGTAGGAATTACTGGAGTCTATGAAAGTGTGCTCTACTCCATTGTCTGATTCTGATGACCCGTGTCTTTCTTGCTCACGATGAACAATGTTGAGCAAGTCTTCTATACCATAGATCTGAGTGTCCCTTCTCATTCATCACCAATCACAACTGCATTCTTTATTATCCAATGTTGAGATGGGTAAGAGGTTCTTCCATCTTTATGGTTTGAATCCTTCTGGATCATATTCCTCATCACTTGAGCAATATTCCCTTGTTCTCTTCTCAATTGGTTCATCATCTTCGGCGGCATTAGTTGTTAGGGGCTTGATTGTCATCATTTCCCAAATTTTGCTTCTTCGACATTGTCTTCAACAACTTCTAGTTGTTCCTTGACCAGGAAGACCCTTTGTTAAGTAAGATTGAATGCTTTCCAAAATTTGCATCTTCACACCTTTGAGTTAATTCCTCGAGGTCGTCTTCGTGCCAATATTCCTCCCTTCATACAAGATGGTCAAGGCATCTGCAATCTCCGTAGGATTCTTAAAGGATGATACATTTGGGATCAAATGGTTCGTGATAGAGTCTGCAATGATCCTCTTAAATTTGGCAAGGTTCTTCTTATGCTTAGATTTGTCCTCATCTCCATCTGGATCTACATCTTCTTCTTTGACATAGTTCTCCACGTCATGCTCTTCTAGTATGAGAAGTACTCTATACTTCCATGCCAGGAAGTTCTCAGCTCCTTCAATCTTATCCTCAAGCTTGGTACTATTTATCATTTTCATATAAATAGAACCTTAAATGGAAATAGAGATAACTAGTACTTACCAATAGGATTGCTTCAACTGGATGCATCCTTCAAGGCCTTATGAAAACTGCTTCTGGTGAATCGAGGGTTTGATAGAGAAACCCTAATTTTTAAAATTTGGGGAGTTGCAAATCTTATTGGATAGAAATATGTGGCTCCCCAAGGATAGTTGAGAAAAATACTCCTTTTCCCAAATCTATGGACAAAACTAAAAAATATTTGATGCCCTAGTTTCTTAAATTTCTTCTACGTAATTGCATGGTCTTAATTTTAGTATATATATGAAATGTATGCTCCTCATGGTATGAAACTTCAGCCAAAGGTAGTCTGATTTGTCCTATCCAACCCCATAGGTTGGAGCAATATTGGAATCACCAAATGGAACTTATGCTATGTTTCCCAAGCTAACATTTTTATTGACTATTTCAGTATAGTGAACTTGTATGGACTTTCACATGTCATTGTTTTAACTTTGGGTTTTGAAAATCGCAACAAAGAAACTACAACTTGTCCCCTTTCTGGAACATCTTATGAAGTTCTATTTGGATCTTCCTAGCGCAGCATATGGCATTTCTCCCAAAGTCACATGTTTAAAACTAAATTATGGAAGATGTTGGAACCTTATTTTGGAAGGATCGTATCTCCTGAAGTACAATGAATATGAGTCTAAAAATCATACACAAGTTATATCAACATCTCATATTCTACATATATGAGTTTCAACTCATGAGTGTTCACCAAAACCGAGTTATAGCGAAAATTCTCGGATGATTAGATTTTTCCTTCTAAGGTTTCAAGCATGAAGCCCTAATCTTTGACAATTGCACTAGTTGTAGTGTTTTAGCTGCACAAAGACTTCTTTTAGGGTAGCTCTAATACCATGTTATAATTTAAATGGTTAAGCAATATATTAAAACATTTATCATCATAACATCATAACCATATGCAGTAAGATCACTGAAAGAAAGACAAGCACAACAACACAAAAAGAACACAGAGATTTATCCTTGGAAACCACAAGGGAGAAAACCCAACAACTTCTTTAGTATATATTTTGTCACCAAGACCAATTCCAAACCAAGATAAGATCAGTCCCAAATACAACAACAATTTATTCTCTCCTCCATTGAGCTTCTTCTTCTCTCTCATGCACACTTTCTTGTGTGAGAGCCAATATGTGCAAATGAGAGGAGTGCATACTCTATTTATACTCATAAAGTGAGTGAAAAAATAAACTATCTAGGTCGTCCTTTTGCTCTAAATAGGGTCGACCTACCTAGTGAGACATAAAATAATATTTACATAATATTCTTGTGGGTACTATTGACGCGAATTACAACAGAAGTTTTACCTCAAGACTTTTACATGACCAAGTACATCAATGACATCTTCGAATTGAGAACTAACGTCTCCAAAAGGAGGTACAATAATAAGTACAATAAGAATATCTTTCGAAGTTACATCCTTCAACAACTACCATAATTTTTTATTTTTTGATATTATCTCATCCACCGTCATTATGCATGCTCCAAGAAACCATCGCCTTTTCTTGTCCACATCGTTGATCTATCCTCCTTTTTATGCTCTACCTATATCCCTCTCACCCTTGTGTTTTCACTCATTACTATCTCTTATTCTCATTTTCCAACCTCTTCATGTGTTCCAGTCTCTTCACAATGTCCTCCTGTAGCCCAAATCTCATGTCAATTTTCCCGTCATTCTACCCACTGCTTGATTCCTTAACTACTGCCCATATCTTCTCCTATCCATAAATCTATTATCCACCTCTCCTATCTGTAGATCCTATGTACCCTTTCGTCACCACTCATGCATCTACACCCTCCTTTTTTTTATTTCTACCACTGCATCCAATCTCCCATGTCGCTACAACTACCATCTACTAACCCCCATTCTAGTTTTACCATCGCCTTTCTGTCACCATGTATCTCTATTTTCTCCCATTACAATTTTGTTTATTTGCTTTACCTTTCACGCTTAGATCTCTATTTGTCAACATTGAGCTCCTCTCAGTCACTATTCAACCTCAGATCTCTTCCTTCCCATCTTCCAACCCTCATGCTCAGGCTTGGTTCACTCATAGAAGCACCAAGCTACGCATCATTGCACTCACACCTTCTTCTTTATCCTACCTGACACCACCATAACTCAACTTGGGAAGTGTTCTCAATGGAAAAACCTAGCAACTTTATTACATCCATGCACCTCGGTATTAATGAAGAGTTCCACGCTCAGCCACCAACCACACATTCACGACCTTGTTGGATTCAATAACAAAACGAACCAGAAAAACAACTCACATGCAACAAGACTTCAACATCCATCATAAGTAATTTTATTTTTGTAGTTACAAAAACTCCACCAAACAAAAATTTTTCTTAGAAACTCGTTCGTGGGCCTCTTTTTCAGTTCCAATATAGCCCCAATTCCTCTCCTTAGTTCAACACTTCCAACACATCACCTTGTTTTGCAGAGAATCAACCATCATGATCTTCATATCATTGTTTTACATATGTTTCAAGTATGGATTCCACAAGGATAATTCTTCTTCATGGTCACACAAATGCATCATTCATGTATTTCTTGCATTTGAACCAACTCTTATCCTCACTTAGACTACATCAATTCAACAACTTTAGGTATAGCTCTGCGCCCCACCTTCTTTGCGAACACATATTCCATCAACAACAACATCCTTAATGTCTTCATTCCGTGGCATCACAACTCAGAACCTCATCATATATTGACACTTAGTTTTCTTTGTAGACATGGTTTTGGTTTCAGTTCAACCATTTTGTTTTTTCCCACTTAAACATGGAGGAGGAAACTAGCGATGCTTTCCGGCTTAAACCAGGAGGAATTGGGATAATGAGAGGTCCCACTCTCTTTTATGGTATTGGGCACCCTTTCCTACTAGTTATTTAGATTAACTAATATATATATTATTAAATAAAATAACATCACTTAATGAGCTCTCTTTTACTTTGTCTACATGTAATCCTTTATAAAGGCTACGAAGCCTCATTCCAATACAAGTGATTTGGCCTTTGTCTCATTTGTGAGTGTGTGAATTATTTTGAGTTGTTTAATTACAAGTTCATTTAGTTTTCCAGTTTGAGAGGTGAGGCTTTAAGAACTTAGTTTGAGCCTCCCCTCCCATTGTCTTGGATCAATTACCACTCTTTTAGCTAAGTTATACGAAATTGTTTTGCAAAAGAAGATCAACATATGCCTAGAAATTCATGGAAAAAATAGCCAAAGGCTAGGTTATATTTAAGAGCTATCATTGTACTATGGACCACCTTGTTACGCTTATGACCGTTTCTGAGGAGTGTCACAATATTAAAACCAATATTTTTGTGTTGCTTTGTTGACTCTAGGAAAGCATTTGACATGTTGACCATAACTAACCTATGGAATTGATTAGAAGAGCTAAAAGTTACTTTCGAGTTGAGAGTTGTTGCGATAAGATTGTATGGCCAGCATTAGTAACACAAAGGGCTAGGCACAAAATATTAATTTAATGTAGGAGTCAAGCAAGGTTGTCCCCCATCATATACCCTTTTTTGTATGTACAATTATAAGTTAGAGGGTGGTCTAGGATAATAAGGTTGTGTCGATAGGAATCTCACTTTTATAACCATCATCCTTCTTATTTGTGTTGATGATATTATTCTTATGGCAAAACATCCCTATGATCTCGACAATAAATTAAAAATTATCCAATATTGTTGCTCCAATGTATGGGTATCATTGTTAACACCGACAAACAAAACACTACAACAAATTTGACTTTTAGGGGCAGTTGTCTTCCGCCTCCAAAAGTCACTTTTGGGGGCAGTTTTGGATTTGGAAGCTGTCTTTACAAAATTGCCCCTAATAGCACTGATGCTAAATTTTTTTACTTTTAGGGGCGGTTATGAACCAGCCCCAACACCGCCCCTAAAAGTGACTTTTGGGGGCGGTTCTAAACCGCCCTCAAAAATGACTTATGGAGNCACCCCAAAATTCACTTTTAAGGGCGATTATAAACCCCCATCATAGATACCTACGAGGGCTGTTCAAAACCCCCCTTAAAAGTCTTTATTACAAAAATTTGGGGGCGGTTTTAAACCCCCCTCGTAGGTACCAACGGAGGCGGCTCGAAACCACCCCTAAAAATCTTTGCAAACCTTTGGGGGTGGTTATGAACCCCCCTCATATAAACTTACAAGGGGGGTTTTGAACCCCCCTCGTTGTAACATACAAGGGCAGTTTTGAACCCCCCTCATAGCCATAATAAATCATAATAAAATATATTTTATTTAAAACATCAATGTTGCAATATCATTAGGGCACGAAGGAATTGAACCTTCAACCTCTTGCTTGTAAGGTAGGCGATATACCATTGAGCTAGAACCCTTTAAGAATTGAGCTAGAACCAATTACAGAAGGCTATTTCCAAATGCCCACCAACTGTTGTACTTGAGCCAACAAATTAATCCAAAGGCATGGGGATGTTCTTTGGTGATTTGGCTATCCAATCATGGTCTCACATCTTTATTCTGGTGTTCACAAGTGAGAAAGATAGGGCTGCAAATTTAAAGAAAAATAAAGTATGACTGTCTAAAAAATATGACTGCACATACAATCAATCCAAGATTGACTAAGTGATAAAAACTTGCCCTAAAGCAGCTGCCTTATGAAAATGTCCACCATAATTCATAGGTAAAAGTAATTTCCTACCTTGACCTGCCATGCCGTAGCTTCTTTAAGTACCTATCTAACCATGGTTTCATTTCTCATAAAAAGTGCCCGAAGAAAAAGATATGGGTATGCCAAAACAAGTCTTTGTGGGAAAATTAATCAAAATTGCCTTGGGTAAATGACCACCATAATTCATAGCTTAATAAAAATGAATGCCCCATCCTGTAAGGTTGTAGCTTGTTTACCTTGATATCTAACCATGGTCTCATTTGTCTTAAGAATGTTTTTGGAAAAAGTTATGGATCTGCCAAAACAGGGGTTCCGACAGTTTTTTGCACCAAGTTCACTAAAATGCATGCCTAGGTCAAAGGAAGAATATTTTGAAGGTGAAATGAGTTGTGTTGTGCTTAGTGAGATATTCTACATCATCTAGTGACATTGGTTCAGGGTTTTGGGGAAATAAAAAATTCACCTTGAAAATGGCAAAGTTGTCCAAGTGTTAAAAAAAAGTAATAGAAGGTCATTTAGAAATGCCTGCCACATGTTGTTCCTGTGCCCAAAAAGTCATCAGATGACATGGGTATGTTCCTTGGATATCTATCTACCTATCCATGGTTTTAGTTTACTTTTTGGTGATCACATGTACAAGGAATACATCTGTCAAAATGAGAAAAATCATAATGGCCACCAGAGATAAACTATGAAAATGTGTCCAAGTGTTAAAAACAGGAATTGAAGAGGTGGTTTGGAAATGCACACCATAGGTTGTGGTTGTGTGGATAATTTCATCCAAAGGTGTGGGTTTCTATCTATCCTTGGGTTCAGTATCCATAATAAAGATCACGTGTGAAATATATATTTTCCAAATTGAAATTTTTTTTGCCCAAGAAGCCATTTTGAAATGCCTGCCAGAGGCTCTGTGTGTTCCAATAAATCTATTAAAAAGTATGAATATCTTCTCTGATGATCTATCCATCTATACATAGTATTAGATCCTAATTTGGTGAAAACACGTGTGAGATATGGATTTGGCAAGTTGGAGAAAAAAATGTTTGCCTCTTAAAAATAAATGAAATATGCCTAAGTGTTAAAACCAGTTACATAAGGCTATTTTCAAATGCCCACCAACTGTTGTCCTTGAGTCCAAAAATTAATCCAAAGGAATGGGGATGTTCTTTGGTGATCTTGCTATCCATCCATGGTCTCACATATTTATTCTGGTGTTCACAAGTGCAAAAGACAGGGCTGCAAATTTAAAGAAAAATAAAGTATGACTGTGTAAAAAATATGACTAAGTGATGAAAAATTGCTCGAAAGTAGATGCCTTATGAAAATGTCCACCATAATTCATAGGTAAAATTAAATTCCCGCCATGACCTTCCATGCCATAGATTGTTGAAGTACCTATCTAACCATGGTTTCATTTCTCATAAAAAGTGCCCGAAGAAAAAGATATGGGTCTGCCAAAACAAGTCTTTTTGGGAAAATAGGTCAAAATTGTCTTGGAAAAATGACCACCATAATTCATCACTTAATAAAAATGCACTCCCCATCCTGTAAGGATGTATCTTGTTTACCTAGATATCTAACCATGGTCTCATTTTGTCTTAAGAGTGTTTGTGGAGAAAGTTATGGATATGCCAAAATAGGGGTTCAAGCAGTTTTCTTCACCAAGTTCACTAAAATACTCACCTAGGTTAGAGGAAGAATATTATGAAGGTGAAATGAGTTGTGTCATGCTTAGTTAGATATTCTACATCATCTGGTGACATTGGTTCAGGATTTTGGTGAAATAAAAAAATCACCTCGAAAATGGCACAATTGTCCAAGTGTTAAAACCAGTAATAAAAGGTCATTTAGAAATGCCTGCCACATGTTGTTCCTATGCCCAAACATTCATCAGATGACATGGGTCTGTTCCTTAGATATCTGTCTACCTATCCCTGGTTTTAGTTTTCTTTTTGGTGATCACTTGTGCAAGGAATACATTTGTCAAAATGAGAAAAATCATAATGGCCACCAAAGGTAAACTATGAAAATGTGTCAAAGTGTTAAAAACAGGAATTGAAGAGGCGGTTTGGAAATGCACGCCATAGGATGTGGTTGTGTAGAAAATTTCATCCAAAGGTGTGGGTATGTTATCTGGTAACTTGAAATGCCTGCCAAAGGCTTTGTGTGTGCCAATAAATCTATTAAAAAGTATGAATCTCTTCTCTGATGATCTATCCTTCTATCCATAGTATCAGATCCTAATATGGTGAACACACGTGTGAGATATGGATTTGCCAAGTTGGAGAAAAAAAAGTTTGTATGTTAAAAATAAATGAAATCTGCCCAAGTGTTAAAACCAGTTGCAGAAGGCTATTTTCAAATGCCCACCAATTGTTGTCCTTGAACCAACAAATTAATCCAAATGCATGGGGATGTTCTTTGGCGATCTGGCTATCCAACCATGGTCTCACATATTTATTCTGGTGTTCACAAGTGCAAAAGACAGGGCTGCAAATTTAAAGAAAAATAATGTATGACTGTGTAAAAAATATGACTAATGAAAAATTGACTAGGATAAAAAATTGCCCTAAAGCAATTGCCTTATGAAAATGTCCAACATAATTCAAAGTTAAAAGTAAATGCCCGCCCTGACCTTCCATGGTGTATCTTGTTGAAGTACCTATCTAATCATGGTTTCATTTCTCATAAAAAGTGCCTGAAGAAAAAGATATGGGTTTGTCAAAACAAGTCTTTTTGGGAAAATTAGTCAAAATTGCCTTGGGAAAATGACCACAATAATTCATAGCTTAATACAAATGCACACCCCATCAGCTAAGGTTGTATCCTGTTTACCTGGATATCTAACCATGGTCTCCGTTTTTCTTAAGAGTGTTTGTGGAGAAAGTTATGTATCTGCCAAGTTCACAAAGTTCACCAAAATGCATGCCCAGGTCAGAGGAAGAATATTCTGAAGGTGAAATGAGTTGTGTTGTGGTTAGTGAGATATTCTACATCATCTGGTGACATTGGTTCAGGGTTTTGGTGAAATAAAAAAATCACCTTGAAAATGGCACAGTTGTCCAAGTGTTAAAACCAATAATAAAAGGTCATTTAGAAATGCCCGCAACATGTTGTTCATGTGCCAAAAAATTCATCAGATGACATGGATCGGTTCCTTGGATATCTATCTACCTATCCATGGTTTTATTTTTCTTTTTGGTGATCACTTGTGCAAGGAATACATATGTCAAAATGAGAAAAATCATAATGGCCACCCAAGATAAACTATGAAAATGTGTCCAAGTGTTAAAAATAGGAATTGAAGAGGTGGTTTGGAAATGCACGCCATAGGATTTGGTTGTGTAGATAATTTCATCCAAAGGCGTGGGTCTCCTATCTGGTAACTTGTCTATCTATCCCTGGGTTTAGTATCTGTAATAAAGATCACGTGTGAAATATAAATTTTCCAAATTGAAAAGAAAACTGTTTGAGAAGCCATTTTGAAATGCCTGCCAGAGGCTCCGTGTCTGCCAATAAATCTATTGAAAAGTATGAATCTCTTCTCTGATGATCTATCCATCTATCCATAGTATCATATCCTAATCTGGAGAACACACATGTGAGATATGGATTTGCCAAGTTGGAGAAAAAAATGTTTTCCTGTTAAAAATAAATGAAATTTGCCCAAGTGTTAAAACTAGTTACAGAAGGCTATTTTCAAATGCCCACCAACTGTTGTCCTTGAGCCAACAAATTAATCCAAAGGCATGGGGATGTTCTTTGGTGATCTGGATATCCAACCATGGTCTCACATGTTTATCTGGTGTTCACAAGTGCAAAAGACAGGGCTGTAAATTTAAAGAAAAATAATGTATGACTGTGTAAAAATATGACTAAGTGATGAAAAATTGACTAAGAGATAAAAAATTGCCCTAAAGCGGTTTTCTTATGAAAATGTCCAACATAATTTATAGTTAAAAATAAATTCCAGCCCTGACCTTCCATGGCGTAGCTTGTTGAAGTACCTATCTAACCATGGTTTCATTTCTCATAAAAAGTGCCTGAAGAAAAAGATATGGGTCTGCCAAAACAAGTCTTTTTGGGAAGATTACTCAAAATTGCCTTGGGAAAATGACCACCATAATTCATAGCTTAATAAAAATGCACACCCCATCCTGTAAGGTTGTATCTTGCTTACCTAAATATCTGACCATGGTCTGAGTTTGTCTTAAGAGTGTTTGTGGAGAAAGTTATGGATCTGCCAAAATAGTGGTTCAGGCAGTTTACTTCACCAAGTTCACTAAAATGCTTGCCTAGGTCAGAGGAAGAATATTCTAAAGGTGAAATGAGTAATGTTGTGCTTAGTCATATTTTTTACATCATCTGGAGACATTGGTTCAGGGTTTTGGTGAAATAAAAAAACCACCTTGAAAATGGTACAGTTGTCCAAGTGTTAAAACCAGTAATAAAAGGTCATTTAGAAATGCTCACCACATGTTGTTCCTGTGCCAAAAACTTCATTAGTTGACATGGGTCGGTTCCTTGGATATCTATCTACCTATCCATGGTTTTATTTTTCTTTTTGGTGATCACTTGTGCAAGGAATACATGTGTCAAAATGAGAAAAATCATAATGGCCACCAAAGATAAACTATGAAAATGTGTCCAAGTGTTAAAAAGAGGAATGGAAGAGGTGGTTTGGAAATGCACGCCATAGGATGTGGTTGTGTAGATAATTTCATCCAAAGGTGTGGGTCTCCTATATGGTAACTTGTCTATCTATCCCTGGGTTTGGTATCTGTAATAAAGATCACATGTGTGAAATATAAATTTTCCAAATTGAAAAAAAAAACTGTTTGAGAAGCCATTTTGAAATGCCCTCCAGAGGCTCTGTGTGTGCCAATAAATCTATTAAAAAGTATGAATCTCTTTTCTGATGGTCTATCCATATATCCATAGTATCATATCCTTATGGCAAACACATGTGTGAGATATGGATTTTCCAAGTTGGAGAAACACAATGTTTGCCTGTTAAAAATAAATGAAATCTGCCCGAGTGTTAAAACCAGTTACAGAAGGCTATTTTCAAATGCCCACCAACTGTTGTCCTTGAGCCAACAAATTAATCCAAAGGAATGGGGATGTTCTTTGGTGATCTGGCTATCCAGCCATGGTCTCACATATTTATTCTGGTGTTCACAAGTTCAAAAGACAGGGCTGCAAATTTAAAGAAAAATACAGTTTTGGTGAAATAAAAAAAATCACCTTTCAACTTTTCAACTTTTCAACTTTTCTTGCTTAAGAACAATCAATTCATCCCTTGTTTGGTTTGTGAATGAACCCAAAGGATTTGAGCTTGCAATCTAGTCTATCTGAGCTTCAATTCTAATAAGATCATTATTTTCTAACTTTTTCCTAACTCTTTCCCACCTTTTTACAACCATTTCCAAAAAAAATAATTTTTGCACAAAAGAATGGGATGTTGTTGAATCCACTCAGGCGGTGTATGAATTCCATTCCACACGCACCAGAGATTTAATGTCCTCCTCCAAAATCCATGTATGATTAAATTTGAAGGGATATTTATTCCTTTTTCCATCAACATCTAATACCCCCAAAAATGGCCGATGATTTGACATAGAGTGAAATCCCACCCAAGATATGTACATGTACATAGCACCCATAATATGGTCCACCATTGAGAACTCATCTAAACGTTTTTTAACACCTTCCAAACCATTTCTTCCATATTTCCAAGTAGGAGCAAGAGGGATGGGCTCAATGCCATTTAAACCAAATGAGGAAAAAATATCCATAAAGTAGTTTCTCGGGATATCTGTCTATTGAGCCTCATTTTGTTATCATTTTTGGCATTAAAATAACACATTTAAATGCATATTTTATTATCTTTTGTGTATTTTATGTCATGCAGATAGTTATTCAGCACAAGGCAAGAACAAATTTAATGTTTATTCAACTTTGGTTATTAATATCATTTTTTATGATTTTATTAACTCAAATCTATATTATTTAAAGCATATTTGATATATTAATTAATATGTGTATTTGTTTGCAGGTTATGTAGTATGTTTGGGCGAATTTATAAACAAAACAAATTCATCTTACCATTCAGCCCGATCTGCACAAACGTTGTCCAGCTGCATGTCTAGATGCGTGTCCAACTCATCACGCAGCTCACTGTCCAGCTTTCCCTCCAACTCGTTAATCAAGATGGGTGATGTCCATAACCGATTTCAAGCATTTAATGTTGAAACAGTTCTGCAAACGGCCTGTTGTCCACGTGTTTGTTTGTTGGAGACGCTCGTCAATTTGGAAGGCTCGCTGTCACGATACCTTTGCTCACCACCACATCACCAGATCTGTCCACGTTAAAGAAGGCGCACTCTTGTTCTAGAATCGTTCGTGGCCTCTTCCAAACTCGCCACCAGCCTGTGCATTTAAAACGATGAACGACCTATGTTCTGGAAGATCGCCCTCACGCTACTCTTGTTCGCCACCACGTCACCAGTTCGTGTGCCACATCTAAAGTCTATTCACGTTGAAGAAGGACTTGTGCTCTAGAAGACCCATCGTGTACATTGCATGTGCCCAACACCACTCCACCAGCCACACGAAAGGAGGAGTAGTTACACCACCACGACACCCTGCTCATGTTGAAGATGCCACAATCACGTTGAAGGAGGCAGATGCTCATGCACTGGCCTAATAACAATTATTGCCTTTTATGATTGACTAGATTTAGAAGAGTAGTCGACCACTAAAGGGTCGACTTGCTCATCTCTTGAAAACAGTGTGTATATAAACACCTCCATGCAGAGAGATAGGCAATTGATCACTCCATTAGGTAGATAGTTAGTCTGTTTTGAGAGAAGAAGATTGTAACTATGTTCCTTCTTTTTAATAGAAGCTCTAAGTCTTAATGTTTATGATTGTGTGTGAAAGCATTCGCCAGGCATTATCCATGATTGTTGAGAGGGCCCCTTGACAATTAATGGTTTCTATTTCCATATGAGTTTTTGTTATCTCTTCATCACAGCAAAGAAGTTTTATTTTTAATTTGTTTATATTTATTTTTCTGTTCTCTGTAACATGTATTTGTTGTAGTTAGTATAATTCACAATGTGTTGTTAATGTAGTTCTCGTTTATAGAATTAAAATGGCCTGTCACGTGTAGTTTGTTTTCAGTTTTCCTTTCAGTTAAATGCTTAATGTTATATTTGCAGATAGACAAAATTTAGTTAGTCTTAGGTCTGATTTGTAGTTAGAATTAGTTTTGTTAACTTTTGTTTAAATATAGATTAGTTCAGTTATATTTCAATTTGTCTTATTTTATAAACGAATATATCCTTTTCAAAGCATAGATTAGTATTATAAGTCTTTTTAAGTATTTCAAAATATTAATTAGGTTTAAATTCTATCCTTTATGCATCTTGCTTTCATGTGCACAAAATCAGTTGATAAATAAATCATTTAGGTCTATTTTTATTATTTTCTGTATGCAGCCTCTCATTCGGACTGTGTAATTGGACTGTCATTCGGACCTTCCTTCCAGATTGTCATCCAGCCTTCCATCCGACCTTTAGTGTTCTTAGTTTAGTTTTAACTTGTTTTCAGTTTTATTTCTTTGGGTTTTTTAATTCTGTTATGTTTTGGTAATTATGTAATAGTTACATAAGCCTCTAGGACCTTAGGTTAGATTATTTCGAAGTACTTATTAAAATCCCTTTTTGTATTTCTTTTCAATTAAAGCATGTTTTTGAATTTATGATTTGATTTGCTTCTTTTGTCTTTGATTTCCTCATTTATCTTCACTGTAATATATGATAACTGTATCTTTGCTTTAGTTTAATTCACAGTTGTTTATATTGAATTTAGGGTTAGACATGTTAAATACACCAATACTTTGTAGATTGATACTAGCACAGGGTTTATTTCTTGAATTGTATATTTATTGAAAATGCTTATAGGTTAGAGAAGTCTTCTTAATTAAGTTTTCTTTATAAGTTTTCTACTTGCTTCTTTATTTATTTTTCTACTTATTCATAAATTAGACTTTTCTCCGTCTCTGAAGTTGTTTATGAAAGTTTTCTCATTCTTAGACTAAGAAGAAGAAGAGTTAATTAATGAGTAGTTTGATATTATCCTGGTATGATGTTGTGCTTTAATCACATTAATATTTAAATTTTTAGGAGTTTGACTCAGTTTTTCATTTTGAAAGATTTTTCAATCTTTTGTTTATTAAAGTATTTCGACAACGCCCTAGGAACCCCTCTACCTTCGCATATATTTTGTAGCAACTCTAAGCCTACCAACGCCGGTCGATAATTAAATATTATGTGTATTTAAGATAGTAGAACACACCCAAACGCCGTCTTTGCACACTGCCCCCAAATTTATGAAGGCAAGAAAGTTAAATTTAAATCGCTTGCATGATTCGAATTTGGAATTTAAAGAATACCATACCCAACTACAGATTCCCATAAAGACTTTCTATTGAAATAGGGTCCATAACAGTTGATTAAATTGACCTCCTCCCCAAACCCAAGAATATTACAAGATAACAGAATGACGAGGGAGATATTAAAGGATGAAAATATTGTATATTTAGGGTCCCAAGAAGCCAACAAACCCCCTGATTGACCATTAGCATCAATAGAACAAACAATCCTATCCTTTTTTTATTTTTGCGAAAAAATATATGGCCTTAACCGATGATACCATAGTCTCGTGTAATAAAATTACCTGTGGATTCTCTTTGTCCAACAGTCTCTTGAGGGCAAGTTGTTTTTGAAGGCCCCCCACTCCGCTAATGTTCAAGGACAATGGGATCATTTTTAACACGTGCTTGGGTTTTGAGATCTCTAAGAGCCTGAGAATTGGATTTTGGGGAGCTAATGACACAACCAACACAAATGTTATGAGCATTGTTTGAACCCGAATAAGCTAGTTTTCCTTTTCGGGCACTGCGAGTTTTAATAGGAGAAAACTCTTGTTTCAAACCACGACATCGAACACCCTTATGGAAGAGGGATTGAAGAGTTTTAGAGCCAAACCCCAATTCATGATTATAACTAGAGGAGAGATTTGTCAAAACATTTCCAATTAACGAATGAAGGAGGGATTTTTTAGCGATTTCACAGTAAGTGAGAGCCGAGACCTTTTGTTCAAGAGAAGCCAACTTGGCCGACCCATCCTTTGGAACATCAAAAAACACAGGCCCTCTATTTTCTGCAAAGGCATCATGGATGGATTCCAGAGGACTTGGAACCACCCCATTTTGAAGGGAATTTGATTGAAGATCATTCTCATTGAAAACTCTTTCATTCCCACAAACGATAGTCATCGGAGGGTTTTGTATGTTAGACTCACCCTATGGGAGACTTGATGGAACACATTCATTATTTAATACCTGAACACTTCATGAGAACTTTTCCCATTCTCACTTTGCAAATCAACACCATGATAAAAATAAGGACCGACCGCAATGATCTCCTCCCCCACGGTATCCCCTTTTTCTTCCAAGGATTTAATAAATTTATATTCTTCCTCTAACAAAGAGCAAACAAAAGGAGGGGTTAATATTTTTTAACGTACTTGAGAGTAGAGACGGAGAAGCTTGTTCCTACACACTCGTGGCACCCGAATCCAAAGAACCAAACAACGATTCTCTAGAATCATCATCCTCGCTACAATCATATGATGCCCAAGCACAAATATCTACTTACGAGTCTTCACATTCTAAGCACAAACTAGTTGATGGGAAATTTTTCCAAAGGTGACCAACACCCCTGCATTTGGAGCACCTGAATGGAGTGCCCCAATAGCACAAGGTTTTGACGATTGTTCTTCCCCTCCATTTATTCTCAATTTTCTCCAATAACCCTTTGTCCATGTCGATTTCGAACAACATACGACCCACCCATTTATACATACTCTTCAACATTTCTTCACTAACATACAAGAAATTCCCTAAGTTATTACCAACAACTTCAAAGGCTGGTTTATTCCACATTGCTAGAGGAAAGCCAGGAAGACGTACCCATAAATGATGGAGCCTAAGCCTCTCCAAATCTGGGTCAAAATCGGAATACCAACGCTTCCACATAAGACTATCGCTACCCTTGATCCAGGTCCTTTGTAATATGAATGTCGCATGCTCCTCTTTTCTAAAGACGAACACATACCATCCTTTAGGGAGGATAGAGATTGTGGGAATGTAGCCAATGATCGGTGCCCATACTAAAGATGTCCATTCTGCAATATCTCGAGCATTCATAGCTCTATAGTTAAATTTGCCTACTAAGGATTTCAAGGAAAGGAGCACAATCCCTTCTAAACCCACAACCATTTTGTAGCCCCCCTCTCTCAACTTCCACTTTCCATATTTAAATATAGCACTAGAGTGATTCTTTGAGAAGGACCTAGATGGTATTTGGGAGGAAGGAATACCGGTAGGGATTTTTTAATCCAAAGCCCCTTGCAGTGGAATACATATACCTTTTCCAGGTCTGATCACGTTCAAATATGTAGCATCAACCCTGATATTCCCACTTTTAGGAAGATAGTCTATCAAACAAGATTTGATGGGCATTTCTTTACTCTTCTAAGAAGAAAACAATCCCTAGTTGTCCTCCAAGTTAGGATCTTTTCTATGTCTATTAACCCCAATACAAAGCTCCTGGTTCGAACTCAAAGAAATACCTTCACCCAGTGTCAAGTTCCAATCAACATGTGGAACCTTGGATGTGGTACCACGTGTGTCTTGTTACACACACTTAAAGCATGAAAATATATTGTTTCTTTGGTTTCAACACACCTGAGCTCTCCCGCCATTCATCCAACAACCTGTCTTTGTCATCTTTTGACAGGATGCCTCCTAGGTCCTGCACCTCCTTTGCCATTGGATACAGGAGAAAATGATACTAGTTTCTGAAGGAAAACTGTCTCTAATAAAACTTAAGGCAACCTAATTTCCACCACCCACTCAAAACTTTGCAGACTATTGAGACATCAAATTTTTGAAGCACATAAATTAGCCTTAGACGCCATACTAAACCAGAAAACTCTATAATTTTGAGACACCATTGGTAGGATTTGCTCCGCTCCACTCCACTTTCATAATTTGTTCCCATGATGTTCAAACCCTGAAGGGAATACCATGAATCCATAGCCAAACACGTGATGCGCTCTCTCTATTTGGAATGAAATGAAGACTAATGATGGTTCTTAATCGTATAATTACTTCCATTTGTTCATTATACACAACAATAACAGGTTTATTGTTCACCTACAATAATGAGACATGTCCAATAATGGAATTTCCCAAAACATTTGTGGTCATTACCAATTCACGCAAACAAAGATCTTAATTAGATAAATTCCATAATTCATGTGATAACAGAGCACTCTCGCACTTAGAGATGAAGCCAAATGAATTTGCATTTCCACATGTTACTTCAAGGTGCTTTGATTCGCACCATCAAATTAGAGAAAACCAAGGATACCATGCAAACAACAAGGTTATAAACTAACAAGAAAAACAAAGTGTAGTTATTTACAAGTACAACAATTTTTATATTTGAATAACAAAATATTTGAAAAGAATATATATATATATCTTGTCCACAAACCAATCCAAGGCAATCGATTGAGTGTGAGCAATTTATCATGAATTTTGGCAGACCTATATGGATACTACCCCTCTAGCCAACCATGAGACTAGGGTGAAGAAAAACGATCCAAAGCTCCAAGGGTACTCACTCTAACCCAAAATACTTCCAATATAAGTTAAAAAACTCTTTGTAGAATATTTTTTATAATCCTTCTAGATGGCCGAGTCGTGTCATTCATTCTACTACCCCATACAACACAATAAAAATACTCCCTTATGTGCTACTCAATCCCTAAAAAATCCTCTTCCTTTCATTACTCTTAAGTATCGATACCGTGAGTCCAATTCACTATCTACTTTTTAATTAGATTCCAACGAAGTTTGTCTCTTCGATCACACAATGTGCAACAATGTTATACAAGATAAGGAGACGATTCCTGTCATGGTTCTACTCATTGATTTTCATAAGGAATAGTTTTTACCTTCCTCCTAAAGCATGTATCTCTCAACTAAGAAAATTCATATTTGAATCCTCCCTCCCCATGGTTCACAAGAGAGAAAACAAAAAGAGTGATATGCCCACTTCTTCTTAGGTACATGAAAGCAAGGAGAGGGTAAGAGTTCCTAAAGAAATGGATCCTTGATGATCATCACCCCCCTTCCACTCTCAACTTGTTTCCATTAAAATCAACTAATGTTCTTACAAACCATCATTAGCATTAAGAGAGTGTAGGGTTGGGTTCATATACATAGTAACAAGGAAAGACAAGGTTAGGAGACATGGGTTGCTAGAATCAACAATCATCCCTTTGGTTCCCCTTTGTTATCCCTATCTAGTGGACTCATAGACCCTTAGGTGTTATTTCTCAGTCAATTTTAGATCTATAACATTGTTGTGAACATAGTGACAAATTTGTGAGTTTGTCGTTAAGTTTCTCTTAAAATTCTTGTTAAAGATAATACAAAGTGATGTATTTCTGTCACAAAATATTTCTAAATAACTTCTTGCTTCATATTGATATGTTTTCTTATTAAAGGATATTTTCTGCCATAATAGTATGAGTGCTTCTATTCTAGATATTAGCAACAAAGCTAGAGGATTCTTCCCATAAGGAGGTAGGCATATCTTGATCACACATCATAGTTTTTGCAACCTTACATATTGTATTGTTCTTTATTTTAGCAACCCCATTTTGCTGGGGGTTGTAAGATACAATCATATGTCTTCGTATTCCTGCACCATCACATAAATCATTACAAACACGAGACTCAAACTCACCTCCATTATCATATCTCAAAGCACGAATGTGCTTTCTAGTCTGATTCTCAACTAGTGCTTTGAACTTTTGAAACTTGTTGAAATTTTCACTTTTTTCGTTCAAAAAATAGATCCATGATTTGCGAGAGAATTCATCCATTGATCCATTCAGAAAATAGATCCATGATGTGCTGACATGGGACCAAATAGGTCTAGATTGATCAAGTCTAGGATCCATTTGGATCTTTTGGTACTGCTTGGAAAACTCTTCTTGATGTTCTTCTCGATAGCACAACCTCTACAAACACTATCATGCTCATATTGAAATACAGGCATACCATTTACCATTTAGGTTGCGCTTTGAAATGGAGATGACGAAGCCTCATATGCCACAACTCACAAGGACTGACTGTGTCATGGATCATGGATTTAATGAACTTTATAAGTACTTTTTAGGGAACTCCCTCTCTAACTCCAATCACAACCGCATAATTCAAGATTGTATTCTTAGGCCATAAGAGCGCTTGATAGTCTATAAATATTACTTTGAAACCTTTATATTCTAGAATCAAAACAGATAGGAGGTTCTTTTTAAAACTAGGGACATATAGAATTTCATCGACGTGGAGTACATCTATTGAAGTCAACTGAAAGGAGGTGGATACAACTCCTTGGATCGAATAGGTGGTATTATCTCCAAGGTCCACCTGATAAGTGAAATTTTTATCCTTCAGATATTTGACAGAGCTCCTATATCCAGTCATGTGTTTGGATGCACCACTATCAAGCATCCATGTCTCGACACTAATGGATCTAGATAGAGCTGAGACAAGATAATACTCCGTCCTTGTTTGTTGATTGTCAGATCAATTCTTTATTGTAGTTTCATCTTCAATAGAAGTAGAAGCATGGAATCTACCCTTGAAATTTCCTCTTTTGTTTTCTCGACACTCTCTTGAATAATGGCCCTTCTTATTGTAGTTGAAGCATTTAACTTTGGACTTAGGAAATTTATTATTAAATTATTTTTCCTTTTGTCGAAGTGTCGAAAGACTCCTTTGCAGTATTCGATGGAGTAATCACCGACATCGAATCATAAACAATTCTCTTAGATTTGGCTTGATTCTTATTGAAAGCAGTGCACCCTGCATCAGTAGTGGTCTCTCAACAACATTGGATACATACCCATCTAGATCACGCTCTTTCAGGATGTTCAAAATCCTATCCTTCCAAGCATGAAAGTTTGAATTTCCTTCTTCCGACCTTATTCCGATCGCGACCATTGTTCTTCAAGTACTATACTCAACTTCTACCACTCAGGATCAACATAGGCTCAAGCTTGATTGCAAAACTAAGCTCATTCATGCCCTTAACTCTGATACCATGTTGAATTTTCTTGAACTTTGACATTTTTATTTTTTATTTTTGGAAATACTAAAATACTTGAAAGCAAAGAACAATCATAAGCATAAGCATTCACACATGACTGAATATGTACCCTAGGGAATCCCTCGAAACAATGAGGGAAACCCCCCCATCAATTCTCCTTAGTACAATAAAAGATAACATAGAATGTATTTTAGAATTGCATATTACATTCGGCACCCTTGGTGCATGATACAAGAGAAATCCAAACATTACCCTAGGTGATTATTACTTATCAAGAGAGAAGAGAGATAGATATACGAACTCTGCAATGTGTCCAACACATTACCAATTTTCTAATTGAGGTCTCATGCAAGAAAGAGGTTTCATGCAAAAGGTAGTGAATGCTTGGAAGAAAGAGGTTTCATGCAAAAGGTAGTGAAAGCATACATGGAGAATTATCTTTGCACCTTGATCTTCTCAACCTTGCATAACAACTACGAAATACCCTTTCATTATTGGCATATATCTTTGCTCTTTTGACTTTAGGATGAACTCGCCTTCCAATTCGATGCTAAACCACTTAGTTATGATGCTAACTCAAGTGTCATCATGCAAGTGTCGTAACTTAAGTGTCTTCCTTTAGTATAACATAAGCGTCACAACTTAAGTGTCATATTTTAGTTTAACATAAGTGTCACAAATTAAGTGTCTTCTTTTAGTTTAACTAAAGTGTCGCCATGCAAAACAATTTTAGTTAACTATATATTCTTTATTAACACTTAGTTAATTCTGCTTGATTAGATCAAGCAGTCCTTGTTAATATCACTTGGAGTTAAACAATTCAAGTTCTCCTTAATTAATTGAAGTCTTTACCATGAGCAATTTGAATTCTCTATAATCTCAATACAACTTATCTTTATTTCTTACCTTATCTTGATCATCCAAATGTGCCAACTTTAATTTATCTATCATATCAATTATACTAAGGATATTTGTCCAATGATGTGATCATATTATTTTAATATCGTTCCAAGTGGTCATATGCTAAAGTAATTTACTCTAGAGGTGGTCAGTATTTAAAAGAGACTTAATATCTCATTCATCTTGAGTGACCATGGTTAGCAAAACATCACACAACATTCATGCTTCAACATGCAAATCATTACCTCTACACATGAGGTACCACCTCAACAAATCAGGATCCAAATTGACAAACATGTCCTTAGTCTCATCCAATAAGACTGTACAACATCACCACTTTGAAATACCAAAGTGCATTCCTCAACCCATGAGGCTTAACCTTTATGCATAATGCTGCTTAGTCATCCTCAAGGCCAACTCAAGAATCTACTACAAGTTTTTTGAGTCCAACTCAGGCTCCCTAAGGCACTACCTCAACAAATGAGGCCCAATCTTGGCGCGCAATATTGGCTTAGAGAATGACTCGTCATGCTATAATGTAATATCTGTATCCTGATATTCTCAATGATTACTCAGTTCAATAATCAATCAATGGAAAATAATTCCATATTGAAAATATAAAATAAATATTAAAGATGAATGATGATGAAATATTACAAAGTGAGTGCCATATATATATAAATTAGAAAGGCACTTTGGATACCATCCATGAAAGGATGCGTCATTTTAGAATAGTTTACTAATAACTATTTATTAATTATTAATTATGAATATCAATATATATTAATATTAATAATATATATATAACATTGCCTTCCGGTTCATGATTCTTTGTCCTCAAAGCATGCTTTATAAAACTCGTTTATAATTTAAATATTGTAAGCAAAACTATAGGCTATTTCATAAAACCATGGGTGGTTTTATGAATTATGTTTTTTAACTTTTCCCCTTTTTATTTCTTTTGTTGATAATTCTTTTTCTTTTTCTATTTTTTTTATTCTTCATAATTCTTTTTCTTTTTTTCTTTTTATTCTTCATTTTTCCCTCTCGTTCTTGCTTCATATTTGGAGTGGAATTAATACTTCTTCAATGAAATTCAAATGGCCAAAGGCCAATATTTGGTCAAAAACCAATTTTATACCAGAGAAACTCTAAATACGGATGACTAAAAGCCACTGTGAGGTCAAAGACCTAATTTCAAGGAAACCTTAAACATGTTTTTTAACTTTTCCCTTTTTATTTCTTTTGTTGATAATTTTTTTTTTTTATTCTTCATTTTCCCTCTCGTGCTTGCTTCATATTTGGAGTGGAATTAATACTTCTTTAATGAAATTCAAATGGCCAAAGGCCAATTTTTAATAGAGAAACTCTGAATATGAATGGTTAAAAGCCACTGTGAGGTCAAAGACCTAAATTCAAGGAAACTGTTAGCACTCGGAATGTACTCAGGTTGTAGGAAGCACACCCTGAGGTAACAGCAAAACCACTTTAGGAAGATATTGATATTTCTCTTCCAGAGAGGGATCTCTCAACACAAATGTCACAAAATAAAATGATAATCAATATTTAAGCATTCATTCATTTGGCTGAACCATTCACATATCCATTGGGCATGGATTCATATACAGGTAAAAGATCATAAAGATACATACACGAGAACTACCAAAGGCAAGATAATCACATCATCACAGTCATTAAGTTTGATCTGGGTGTAAAGGAAGAGATGAGGGAACAGTCCATCAATACAGAGCGTCTAAGACGAATTCCATATCAATTTTAGCAGAAAAATCATATAATATCTGAAATAATGAATAGAGCATAAACATAGGAATTCTACTCATTCAACACTGCATTCCAGATACGAAAGAAGAACAAAATGGAGTGTTACACAAAGGAAATAACAAGCACATAAGGGAAATGGCACAGACTGCAATATCAATGACACATGAATCTCTGATAGGAAACTTCTCATGCATTCACTTTATTTCTCAAAACAGATATGTCTCTCCAAACCAGCAACTCACTTGATGGGATCCAACCCCCATCTCATCAAAAGATACAAATATATAGATGAAATAATAAGTCTGCCCCCACCAGATGAACCATAGAATGACCAGCGTAAATTAGAGTTTGTAACTAATTTCCTACACCACTAGGAAGTTGTTACAACTCCATTCCTAACAGATCATAGAGTATCACATCAACTGAGTAACAAACTTTGCCACACAGCTCCACGTCCTTGCTTCATCAGCTCTCTGGTATATGCCACCTGTCCCTACTGAGAAAGATTAATCTTTGTTTTCCCCAGCCGTTCTACAGCCCTCCATTTCTCGACACTTGGGGTGTCGCTTTCCATCATCTCCCGGATGTCTACCTTGAGTTCCATGTAGGCTTCGTAGGACTTCTTAGGCAACCTGTTTCTGATAGCCGTAAACTTTTGCAGGACCTTGAAATCTTCAGATAGCACGTCCACAATGGTTTGTCCAGACAGGCTCTTCTCTAACTCATTAAACTTTGAATGGTCCATACGAGCCCTGACAATCAGATTATTATAATGTTCCTGAGATAGCATTCGACCTTTATCGTTCCAGAAGCAAGGCAGCCCGTCGTCGATCAGCCCTTCGAACTCCCTTTTGAACCTGTTGACTTGTACCATTAATTCTTCGGATTTATCCTGTGAATAATTTTCTTTGCAGACAGGACTATTGAGACTCTGTCCTTTATACCCAAGTCATGCAATTTTTGATACGTTAATGAATTCAGGAAATCCAGGGTATTTTGGGCTGTAATGAGTGGCCTCTTCGCCATGTGTTCGTTTACCACTTTTAATCTTTGCTGGGCTGCATCTATTAATCCACACAAATCATCAATATAAACAAGGTAGTGCCTGAACTTAGTGACCTCAATGCTTATGGTGTCCCAAATGATATGCTTTGCCCCCTGAAGGGGGCCCTTCCCAATACATTTCTCTTTCAATTCCTCAACCTTCTGTTGTAATTGGCTCTTGTCCTGCAAGAGCTGCGTTCTGCTTTCATTAATCTTGGCTAACTCAGCTTTCACCTTCTCATTTTCGGCTTGCAACTCCTTAATAGTCTCCTCCTTCAAACTCACTCGCGACATAGACTCTAACAGGTCATCGGCAGAACAATCAGCTAATGGCTTTCGGATGGCTACAATGGATAGGTCGTCACCGGTAGGGGTCTGGTTTATTAGCTCGTCCATGATCTCCTTTTCTTCATTCTGCTCTTTCTTCAGCTCTGCAATTTGGGACAGTAGTTCCTCCCTTTCGGCATTCCACCCATCCCTTTCCTCTTGTAGCTCTCCAGCCTTCCCTTTGAGCTCCATCATTTCCTGATAGAGTCTGTCTTTCTCCTCTTGGAGGGATAGCAATTCAGCTGACTGGACATGTTCCGAGCCTGGCATCTTCAACTCCTTCTTCAGAACTTGCAGGGCATTGTCCTTTTCTTCCAACAATCTCTTCACGGCCTGGGTGTTGTTTGAACCAACAATGTCTGCCTGTAGTTTCTTTAGCTGAACAACATTCGCCTTATTCTCCACTTTCTCGTGTCTCACTTGGATTTCTAACTTGTCAACCAACGCCTCCAATTTGCTGATCTTCATCATAGCCTGCAACAGGTCCGAATAAAGAATGTCGCTTGTTTGCTTATGTAATTGTATCTTGTCTGGAGTACTTATCCTATCCAGACGAATCTCTATTTCGGACATTCTTTTGTCGTTTCCTACAGCCATCTTGAAAGTATTTTTCTCCGCGTCTCTAGCCGAGACTAGAGACGTTTTAGAACTCTGCAGGTTCCTTACCTTTGGAAGCAAATTTCTTGTTTCTTCCAGGGATTGCTTCCTTTTCTCCAGGTAGCTCGTTCTGAGCTCTTCTCTTGATCTGAACAGGGAACCGGATTCTAAACTGTTACTATCATCTTCTGAACCTTTAAAGGAAAATTGACTAACCTGTACTGTCTTTAAGGGAACCAAAGCAACCTTTTTAGAAACTCCGGACACCCCTTTCTCCACGATCTCATTTCCACTGAGCAGCTTCGCCTTCTTATGGGATGTTTGCTCGTCTATTTCCATATTCTCTGCTTCGGCCAAACTTCTCTTGGCAGCAACGCTGACACCTTCTGTGATCTGGATCTCTAAATGAGATGCAGGATTTTCCTCTATTTCAACATGGGACTCGTCAGCAAATGTGAGTAAATTAGCTTTCTCAGATAATCCTGGTACGGCCTGATGTTCAAACGGCTTGTTTCTGTTTGCCTGTTTTCTTAACGAAATCACCTGGTATGGATCATAATTCATATTTACATCTTTAACAAAATCCATGGGTTCCATCAACCTTTCTATACATGTCAGGGCACCTTTGCCTTTAAAAATGAAAGGGCCGACTTTAAAAGGAAATTTAATACTTAAAGACTTCCTGAAAGCACCGAACTGCTCTTCTTCTGCTAACAACCTCTGTCTCATAAACTCCAACGCAAAAATTCTTGGAGTTAGAAAAGAAGGCAACCTGTAGGGCTGACCAGTATAACCATATACTCTCAGAACCGTGAAATCTTTGTACAAGAACCAGTCTCCTACCCTCCCTTCGGGTGAAGACTGCATTAAATATTTCATCTCGTCGGAAACCCTGGGCAATTCTCCATCGAACAGCAACCTGTATACTTCTGACATGACCGAATTGGCGAATTCGGTCAGGTGGATTTGCACTGGCAAATCAGAAGAGGATAGAGTACTCGAGAACCTTAATTCGGCAACATTGGAGCATATTAACATATGGAACAAATGTGTTTGGAACCTGAAAAACTGGACTTTGGGAAACTCAGTCAGCTGGAGGTGGATTGCCTCTCCTAGATACTCGTCCAAATTAAGTACAGGGGCTGACTGGGACTCGGGACTTACAGAATTGACTTTTAGAAGGAAACCAAGGATAACATGACCTATATGACAATCGTCATCTAGGCCCAACACCTGACAGACCAAAGACATCACTAACTGCACCTCAGCTCTAAAAACATGCAAGGGGTAAGGTAAGGAAAGGTTTTCCAGGGACTGACCTTCTTTCATGATACTTGACAGGAATCGAGAGCGAGCATCAATGGGACAACTTTGGAAAAAATCAGCAAGGATGGCTTCATTCACGGACTCGCGGTTTCTGGGATAGTCCTCGGGAAGATTAAGATTTTCTCTAACTACTGCAGCATCAATCCTAC
>LPNX010320564.1:0-24653 GCA_001517045.1 Pseudotsuga menziesii
CCCTAATTGTCACCTAAAATCAGAGTTTTCCGTTTATTTCAGTATTATGTGGCATCTAAAGTGTCCTTAAAGGAGTCCATGATTGTGCATCAGCCCATTAAAAACATAATTTTTAAACCACCAATCTATAATTTAATATATATTATTTATTTTATAGTATATTAAATATATATTTTAAAATTCACATTAATTTAAAAAAAAAATCCAAAAAAAATACATCAATAAGATAATATAACACAATATATATAATATAATACATATTAAATTAAAATATAATATATGATATACTATATTTTAATGTATAATATGTTATATTTTATATAATATATTATATATTGTAATATATTTATTATATTATATAATATGTGAATTTTAAAATTTTGTATTCCCCTCTTACCTAAATGTATGTGATAATTCAAAATTAATTTTAGAATTTTTTTACCAGCCAATGCACGAAATCATTACATTAAAACATTTTAATTTCAATATAATTTTAAAATTCACATTAATTTAAAAAAAAATAAAAATACATCAATAAGATAATATAACACAATATATATAATATAATACATATTAAATTAAAATATAATATATGATATGCTATATTTTAATGTATAATATATTATATTTTATATAATATATTATATATTGTAATATATTTATTATATTATATAATATGTGAATTCTAAAATTTTGTATTCCCCTCTTACCTAAATGTATGTGATAATTCAAAATTAATTTTAGAATTTTTTTACCAGCCAATGCACATAATCATTACATTAAAACATTTTAATTTCAATATAATTTTAAAATAAGTGAACATGTCTTTTTATTATTGAATTGATTTTCAAATATCTTAATTCAATTATTTTTGAAATATATTAAAATTATGTCAGCGTTTTATGTATGTACAAGTGTCTTATCATGTATTGAAAATTTAAATAATTAAAAAATATATATTTTCAAATTTATGTAGTATAAATGTATATAGATGTTTTTCTAGGTACATATATTGTTATTTTCTATAAGAATATGAAAAGACACTTATATTATTATATTGAATTTTTTTTTGAAATAAGTACTTTACTTTATGATTTCAAAATCAAAAGTACTTATATAGAACTATCATGGTTAACTACAAGTTCTCATCCACCATTGAAATGTGGCAAATAGTAATTTAACTCGAGCAGTGTCACCTCAACTATGCGGGATGATAACTGTAAAATGTGATTGGTTGACTTTTATAGTACATTTTCTTTGTTTTGAGGTCTTCTTTTTACCTCAAAATTTCTCTAATGAATATGATGAATCATATAAAATAATGACCCATTCTTCTTGAGATGAAAGTATAATGGATGTTGAAAACGATTGCCAACAAGAAGCTTCTGTATAGGCGTTCCCTTGTATATGCGCATATACGAGAGCTTCCATATATGCGCATACACAAAACTGCGCATATACGAAAGCTTTTGTATATGTGTGCTTTTGTATTGCGCATATACATAATCGTCCGTATATGCGCATATACGGAATCGTCCATATATGCACATATACAAAAGCTTCTATATATGTACATATATACGGAAGTGCACATATATCAAAGATTTTGTATATGTGCATACATAAAAGCACTCATATATGGAAGCTTCTGTATATGCGCGCTTCTGTGTATGTGCATATATACGCGCTTCTGTATATATACACATATATAGAAGCTTTCGAATATGCGTACCTTCGTATATATGTGCATATACAAAAGTGTGCATATATGTAATCTTCTGTATATGCGCAAATATGAAGGTGCGGTAATACGCAAGCTTTCGTATATGCGCGCTTCAGTGTATGTGCATATACGAAAGGTTTCAAGTATGTGCATATAGGGAAGCTTTTTTATATGTGTGCTTTTGTATATGCGCTATACTGAAGCTTTAGTATATGCACATATACAAAAGCTGTCGTATATGCGCATATACAAAGGCAATCATATACAAAAGTTAGGGAAACTTTCGTATATGCGTGCCCCATATATGAAAGATTTTGTATATGCGCATATACATAAGCTTTTGTATATGCGCATATATACCAAAGATTCCATATATGGACGCTTCCAGATATGAAATATTTCGTATATGCACGATTCCTATATATATGCGCATATAGCTTCCGTATATGTGCACCTCTGTATATGTGCATATACATAAGCTTTTGTATATGCACGCTTCTGTATATATGCATATACAAAAGCACGCATATACGAAAGTTTTTGTATATGCACATATACAATAGCTTCAGTATATTCCATGGACTTAGCACGCATATACAAATGATTCCGTATATGTGCATACATGGAAGCTTTTGTATATGCACATATACAGAGGCAGACATTATGAACACTTCTGTATATGTGCATATATGAAGGCATGTATATACGGAAGCTTCTGTATATACACGCTTCCGTATATGCGCATATATATAGAAGCACACATATATAGAAGCTTATGTATATGTGCGCTTTCACATATTTCCTTAGTTTAACGTTCTGATGCAATTTGGATTAGTTAGAGCCACTATTCTAATAAAATAGAATTCTTACAACATTCTTTGTTTCACATATTTATATTACATTAAAATAAAATATAATTTTTGTATCATATTCCTAAGATAAATTAAAAATATAAATAAATTTCTATTTCATAGAATTTGAATATCTAAGTTATGCTTGTAGAATACCTGGATTGTGTAGGGTTATAGGTAGTTCCCGTAGCTCCCGTGTCATTCTCCTGCAGCTCCTTTTGACCAAGCCTTAGTAACTAAACCAATTAACTACCCTGTCAACCACCTTATCGTGATGGCCCCAGGAAACCAATGAGTTTTCCATCCTATCCTACTTCTGCATCCTCCCTATCCCTCCTCTGCTAGTAAAGACGTGGTGTTGGCTTAATCGACTTGGCCACATATAGAACCTGATAGCGGTAGCGTCAACTAAATATCATACCTAGCCTCACCTAGAAGACATCTAACCATCGTCACCATACATATAGGAAAGCGTGACTCATCACAACCCTTCCACGACCTTGGGTATCATAAAACATAGGGTGGGAAACACCTCCATCCCTCTCAGCATATTGGGTCTATACCTTATCAAAATCATACCATGCTGTTATCGAGATTATCAAAATGTGTCATCATATCATCAATTTGATTAATAAGGTTTTATGCATAAGTAAGTACTAATCCATACATCATATTAAGTACCCGACTATCACTTAGCCCTTATATCCTATGGGTTAGTATTTCCAAAAAACATACATTTATAGCAGATATTTCCATTTGACCATCAATTGATCATCATCATCATCATCATCATCATCCATATACAATACAATCCATTACATGTGTGCATGACTTTTAATAATTCAATCAACTATATCATAAAGAAAATGATATCCACATACCACATTATAGCTTTCACATCTTATCTACGAAAAGAAAATTAAACATATAACCCTCATCATAAAATATATGAAACGATAATCATAAACATAGTAATATCATATAATATACATAATCAAGTTCATCATGCCACAAAATATAGTTTTCTCAGTCGAGTTGAGTCCAACAGACAATATGCAAATAAGTACAACATACACACGTAGTTCGCTCAATCAAATTGAGTCCAATAGGTAATAAGAAACTACGTACAATATGTCTAACTGATAAATATGTCTAATTAAAATATGGGGCATTACACCATATATGTGCATATATTGAAGCTCTTCCAATATATTTTCCTTCCATATGTGCATATACGGAAGACACATATACATAATCATTTCCAAGCCCACTCGTATATACACATATATGGAAGGTGCATATACCTTGAATTTGTCTTATGGACACATTATAGCAACATTAAGAACCTCTCAATCCATCACTAGGAAAAAATTACAAAAACATTAAATATAAAAATATCATATTGACATTGAATTACATTAGCATAGATCAATCTTAAAAGGGGATCTACCAAGCACCGAGAGGGATCAAATCTCTGGAGGTGAAAACCCTTTCTCAACATTTTCACTCTTCATATCAAGTGTGTAATGCAATGATTATGGTTTTAATTTATCTAATTTGTGTAGTTTTATAAATATCTAATTCTAAATGTTTTAAATCTAATTTGAGTCAACATGCTATTTTTTTATATTTTTTTTATAAAAGACATGTGTCAGCTCCACGATGAGCACAAAAGGAGTTAAAGATCCCCCTACTAGGTTGTACAATGCGCCTCTTCTACACAAAAACTATATTTTCCTAACAGTGGTCCTTAGACACTATTCATCTTAATTTCTATATCATAAATTTAAAGTGAATTAATTCTAATAATATGTTATTCATCTTAATTTCCATATCATAAATATCCATAACTATTTCTAAATAAATCATAACTTATGCTTGATTTGTTGAATCATATCTTAGATCCATTCCAACCATCAATTTATTAAATAGTAAATATGTTGTACAACAAGATTTTATTTATGGAATCTACAATGCATAGGAAACCCTCCAAGCACCTCTTTCATATCAAGGATGGTACTCGATGGGGACATCAAGTGAAGTATCAAAGGAACAATATTTAAGCCTCTTTGACCTATTTTAGGCCCCAAGGATTGGCCACATCTACCCAAGAAGGAATATGGTCTAGTACAATAACGTGTGTACATCCCAAGCATCTCAAAAGGTTGACTTATCTTCCTCTACAGCTCCAACAAGGCACTCAACTCTAGGCATCAAAATGCAACTCCATATTGCGATAGGTGACAACTCTACGATTCTTTTGAGCTTCCCCTTATTCATCTTTCAAGTTGCTTAATTCACTCATCATTACTAGTAAGACAAATTTCCTTGAGAGAGGCCACTCCTCCATACGTGTCACTTGAGGAAGACAAATTAGTTCAAGAAAATCAATATAAAGAAATATATAATGTAAATTCAGAATTAAAAAAAAGATATGGAATAAATTGGAAAGCATAAATACAATTGGACATGAATACAATTACTAAATATATCCATATTAAATTTTAGAGCCCACTGCAATATTTTAAAACATTACTACTACTACTACTAATAATGATGAGGACGATGATGATGCTTGAAAATGATAATATTTAGTTGTGGCAATACATTTAATGATATCAATATTATGAAGATAATTTACTTCTTCATTTTACCTCCAATGTTTAAATCAAGAATTTGTGTATTTAATCTATTATTTGATGTTTTGAGTGACTTTTACTTGCATTTAAAACAACATCACAAAACCTCTAGTTTTTTATGTTGATTATTTTTTCATTCCACATGAAATACCTAATCATATTCTTAATCTTAATAGATAGAATCCCAACATGAAAAGGATTCGATAGGGATTATTGTTTATAATTTTAATATTTATTAATTGCAAAAGATTTTTTGATTTGTTCTATTTTTTTCCAAGTTTCACTATAAAATTTACAACCCAAAATTATAACCATATAAAATTATTGAAATAATATTTATGGATTTTTACATTATAGTTACAATTGAGAAGTAAGACCTATTTCTCAAAGCTCGCAATCATTTAAACTAATAAAATGAACTAACTCTTCAAACATATTATTATAAGATACAAATCATATTATTGAAAATAGTATAAAGATTCAATTCTTTTGTCTTCAATCTTTAGAATAACTAATAAATAATAGTAGATACTTCAATAGAAGATTTAATAAATGGTTACATTAAGTTAGGAAAAATACACTGTGAAAATAATAATAATAATATTAATAAAGATGTCTAAATTTTTAACTTTTATAAGAAAAAATAAATAGTAGTGGATACTTCAAGAGGAGATTTAATAAATGGTTACATCAAATTATTGATTTTCAGAATTTGGTGAAGGTTTTAGGCGGATATGGTAGTGAATATCGTGGGTTTGGGTTGGAAGATCCCTTGGAGTCCATCTCCTACGAGGGAGACTTAGTACTAATCAAGCAAAAAGGTGGGAATTCTGGTTTGTTTTTTCCACGATCATTTTTTCTAGTGTGGATGTCGATGTGTTTGCAAGGTTATTGCTTATTGGTTTTGCAATATTGCTAAAAGGTGGTGACCCGTTGTGGTTTCGTTGGAAGGTGGATTTTGGAACCTCAAAAGGGAATCTCTGAATGACAGGTGGGGCGACCCTTTCAGAATCCAAGCGGAGAAATGTCCTGGCCACTGCCTCGACCCCTACCACCAAGACAAACCAAAAAGTTATGGTTGACTTCTCACATCGATTTAGAGCGGTTTCATTCCCGAGTAATAGATTTATTTCTCTTGTTTCTTTAACAAACGAGGGGTTTTGCAAAGTTGGAGTTTCAGTTGTTGATGGTTGTCGTAGAAGGTTTTCTAGGTATGGCGAGCGTAGAAGGAGAAGACTGAAACATGAGAAGGCGCGAAAGGAAAAACGCATTAGAGGAAATCTCAACTCAAAATGGGCCTCCTAAGGAAAATAATAAAATAATAGTTAAAATAATAAAATAATATTTATTAATTTTGGAGGAAGAAAAAAACTACTTTTTTTGTTCGTATTTTCGACATATCTCCCTGTGTTTTGATTCAAATTTCAATTGGGAGAGCTCGTTGGATGCGGAATTAAACTCCGCATCCAACGAGTTCTCTTGATTGAAATTTGAGTAAAAACACAGGGAGATATGTCGAAAATATGAACAAAAAAATTAATTTTTTTATGATACCTATCCCTAAATTTATATTAAAAAATTGTTTAAGACCTATATTGTATTTCAAATTTAAAGCAATTTTATTGGCTAACAAATGATGACATGGAATTTGAATTAGGGTCAAAAGGCCCATTTTGAGTTGAAATTTCCTCTAATGACTGTGCGTGTTAGGGAAGGATGTTATCTTCAATATGGTTTTAGGTCTTTTGAAGTGAACATTGTTAGGATGGTTTGAGTATGTGAATATGTCAAGACCTGAAATAATAGCTTGTATGACTGCCTTGTTGGAAACCATTAATAAACTACACTTTGAGGGTAAACATCTTGATGAACAGCTGGATGATCTTTCATTTCTTGACTGAGGAAAGTCCGCAAGTGATTCTTGATAGGTTCTGGTTATAGGAAAGGGCTCACTAGTTTTTTCAAGTGGCACGTTGAATTCAATCCTTGGAAAGTGAAGGTCACTAGACGACATCTTTGGGTTATCTTACCAGGTTTTTCGTTGCAATGTTGGTATTTTGGGGGTTTTATGTTGGTGGCTAATGCAATTGGGAGGTTTATCTTGGTAGAAGAAGAAACCTTAAATGCAATTGACCGGAGATTGCCTCCGGTTTTGGTAGAAATTGATTCTCCTAAATGTCTTCTTGTGGAGGTGGATGTCATTTGGAATGGAGGGTTTTTTACTCGGCAGATTGATTATTAGCGATTCTCATTTAGGTGCTTTCTATGTCATGAAGTTGGACATTTCCGGATTAATTTTTCGGTGTCGCGTTCGACTCAAGCGTATTTTTCAGAAACTTCTTCGAAAATGGGGACCAGGGTTTCGAATGACTCCTTTCTTCAGCATGAACTACCTCTAGATCATTCTTCGACGATTGATTGTTTGGGTAAGTTTAATTCGACTCTCCCTGTTCTCCTTAAATTCCTTAAGAAAGAGGATTTGGTTAACTATCTGCTTAATGAAAAGTCAAAAATTTCGGGAGAGGGTTCTTGAATTGGGAAAGGAGTTAACTGTAGGGGTCTCTTTGGGGGTAAATCAGGGGGATAATCAATTACAGGTCACTGATGCTTTAAAGGATTGTGAATTAGAAAGTTTGTCTGTAGATCAATTTATATCTTCTGGTCATGGTTTGGACTGGGATCCTCCCTCAGTGGTAGACACCTTTTGTTCTGCTCCTCCCCCTATTATCCTTACCTTACTTGAGGTACCCAATTTGGTGTGAAGAAAGACATTCCTGTTTTCTTCGGGAAGTTGTAAGATGATATCGTAATTCCCATATCTTCTATTCGTTGTCAAAATGTCACCATAAGAAAAAAGAAAGGGAAGAAATCTGCTTCGAAGGATGTAGGCCAGTCTACTTCTATTGTTAATGAACCTCCTTCTTGACATTTTGTTTTTAATATTATCACAGAGAATATTCCTCAGGAGACATAGAATGTAGGTACCTTTTTAAATCCGGATAAGGTTTTTAGTGATTTTCCTAAAGGAATATTGCCATATTCAATTGGATCTTTGGAAATTTCAAAAGTTTTGGATGAGAGGGGTTTTAGTGGGGTTTCTAGAAATAAGACAATGTTTTCAAATCCTAAGGTTTCTTAAATAACCTCAATTGGAAAGGTTTTAGACGCCGTGTCATCTCTGGTTTCTTACTCTGGGGCCCTTAGAGCAAATTTACCCTTAGAAAGGGTTTCAAAATGATTTATCTTTCTTTTAATATTAGGGGTTTTGGTGTTCCACCCAAAAGAACCGCTTTGAAAAGACCAATTGAGGTTGTTTCGCCAGATGTTATACTCTTGCAGGAAACAATGGTGTCTTGTTACAGGTGTGTGAGTATTTTTTGAAAATGTGTCCAGGATTGAATTTTTGTGGGAAAGATGCTTTGGGGATGTCTAGTGGGTTGTTGGTTGCCTAGAATCCTTTAAAGGTGAAGTTTTATCCTTTCAGTGTGGAGGCAGGCTTATTACTTGAAGGGAATTTATTGGGTTTTAAGAGGACTGTTCGTATTTTAAACATTTACGAACCGTATAATCATTGACAAGTTTTATGGGATAATACTATAGGGAGTGGAATTTTAAATGATCCTCCTTTAATTGTTGCAGGTGACTTAAATTTCACCTTATCGGCTTCAGAAGTTTGGGGCAATGGAAATCATTATGATCTGATGGTTGAATATTTTGTTATATTTTTATCATTTAAGCAATATGATCTTAGGATCTTATTTGAGAGAATAACATGTACGACAAGAATCACAAGATACAAGAAACACAAAGAGTTTTCCTTGGGGAAACCATAAAGGATAAAACCCTGCAACTTCTGCAGAGATAGAATGAGCACCAATGGAAAAACTAAAACCCAAAGATAGAAAGATGATCTCCAACAGTTGTTCTCTCTCTCACTTATGCGAGCTCCTCTTCTCTCACTCATGCGCTACAGTTAAGTGAGTGTGTGTGTTTCAAATCGAGAGCCTCACTCTCTATTTATACTAGTTTTCCACTTGACAATTACTTACCAGGGCCGACCTCACCGGGAGAGTCTAATAAGCCTAGTACCCCTCAACTGTGGCGACTTTTTCCCCGACTTACAAAGGAGGGTTAACCTCTATGAATTTACATGAATTGATTACATTAATTATTATCCCGATAGGAACATGGGGTACAAAGAAATACAATATATAAAATATACAAGTGAATACATTACGAAGTTACAACTACATCAACACTCCCTCTTAACTAGGGAGGTATTCTCTTGACACAATTCATGAGCACAATTCTTTGTCACTGGATCATTCATCAAAGCTGGATTATCACTGGATCATCATCAAAGATGGATCATCACTAGATCATCATCAAAGCTGGATCATCACTGGCACTGCTATTTCGAGAAAATGGTGCCATCTCTCAATTCTTCTCATCATAGGAAGTTCTATAGAGCCATCCCTTTTTCATGTTGATTGTAGTCCTAGCTTCCATGTAGGTATTCATCAACAAACCCAATCCTTTTTCATGTTGGATGTACCGCCTTGCCCTTGCAAGGACTTCCCATACAGAGCCATCCCTTTTTCATGTTGGATGCAACACCTTGCCTTTGCAAGGATTCCCCCTACAGAGCCGACCCTTTTTCATGCTGGATGAAGCACCTTGCCTCTGCAGGGATTTCCCCTACATAGCCACCCTTTTTCATGCTGGATGCAACACCTTGCCTATGCAAGGAGTTCCCCTATAGAGACAACCCTTTTTCATGTTGGATGCAACACCTTGCCTTTGCAAGGATTTCCACTACAGATCCAACCCTTTTTCATGCTAGATGTAATACCTTGCCTCTGCAAGGATTTCCACTACAAAGCCAACCCTTTTTCATGCTGGATGCAGTACTTAGCACTTACATCTGACCATGGGAGGAACCAATCCTACCACCATGTCAGAAATGCACAACACTTACATTTGACCATGGGAGGAACCAATCCTACCACCATGTCAGAAAGGCACAACACTTACATTTGACCATGGGAGGAACCAATCCTACCACCATGTCAGAAAGGCACAACACTTACATCTGACCATGGGAGGAACCAATCCTACCATCATGTCAGAAAGAAGGCTCACAGACTCACCACTTCCCCTTGGAAGGAATCTCGATCTGGAGAACACCAAGCTTCTCCCTGAAGTACTCAAACTTCACTCTGGTTAATGGCTTGGTCAACACATCAACTATCTGTTCGTCCGTCGCAACATACTGGAGTTTCACTGCTCCTCTTTGCACCATATCCCTGATATAGTGATATTTGATCTCGATATGCTTCGACTTGTCATGGAACACTGGGTTCTTCGAAAACTTCACACAACTTTGGTTGTCGCAATATAAACAAGTAGCATCCAACTAGAGATCAAACAAATCAAACAGTAGCTTCCTCAGCCACAATGCCTCACAAGTAGCCGAACAAGCAGCGACATACTCTGCTTTGCCTGTACTTAGTGCCACGCAAGACTGCTTCCTGCTAAACCAAGAGATCACACCCAATCCCATACTGAAGCAGCACCCCGAAGTGCTCTTCCCATCAATGGCACTTCCTGCCCTATCCGGATCCACATAACCTTCTAGGTTAATATTCTGATTCGCTTCATACTTGAGCCCATAATCAATTGTACCCTTCAGGTACCTCAGAATATGCTTTGAAACAATCATGTGAACATGTCTTGGATATGTCAGGAACTAGCTCAATGTGTTCACATCAAAGTAAATATATGGTCTAGTATTCGTCAGGTACATCAATGACCCAATCATCTGACGATACATTGTGGCATCAACCGTCTCTGATGAAGCATCACTCAATAGATTTAGGTTCGATGCCATAGGTGTTTCCATGGCTTTGCAGTCCATCATCTTGAATCTCTTTAGGACCTCCACTGCATACTTCCCTTGTCCAAGGGAGATTCCATCTGCACTCTGCCACACCTCCATGCCTAGAAAGTAGTGCATCATACCCAAGTCCTTCATCTAGGACTCGGCAGCAAGTCTCATTCTTGAAACTTTAATGAGTTCCTCTTTCCCTGTTAGATACAAGTCATCGACATATAACAGGAGCATCAGTGGTATTCCACCTTCAACCTTGAAGTAAAGGCTGGAATCTGCTTTACTCTTAGTAAAGCATACAACCATCAGTAAGTTGTCCATCCCGTAGTATCATGTTGATCCTTAGGATCTTCTGCAGTCACTCCCTCTGAAGCATATGATCATTCTCCCTCTACCTTTCGTACTCTATGCATTGAAATATTATGTATTGGAGTGACAAGTAGCTTCCTCTTCTACTAATATTCTATGTATCCATTTAGGGTCACTGGATACGGAGATCCTCTATCTTGAAATTTTTCAAAAGTTCTTCTTGCACCCATCTGTGAGCTTGTCATCCTTTATAGGATTTCATCTTCAACCTTGCAACAAAGGTTAAGATCTTCATCACTCTATGTGATCTTCAAGCTCCTCATGTATGTGTTATCCCATGGGTGTCTTCTGAGCTCGTACAAGGCCTTCTTTAATTTGCACACATGAGTTTGCCTATCATGTGCCTCAACTCCTACTAGCTGCAAATGTCTTTTCGTAGTCTATGCCTTCTTTTTGTGAGAAGCCTTGTGCTACGAACATTTCCTTGTATCCCACGATGTTGTCCTCTATTGCATGCTGGATCTTGTAGATCCATATGGAAGATACTATGGACTTCCCTTTAGGTATTGATACCGCATCCTAGACATCATCCTTCTTGAACCGGTGCACTCCTTCCCTTTCTTCTTGGCTATTTCTTCATAGCTGGAAGGTTCTGCATCAATGATGTTGCTCAATAGTGTCACATAACTGCAGTGTGTCTAAGACCTCTTTCTTTCTTTGAAAGTATCGTCATATTATTCTTCATCTTGTATTATTTCTCGAACTATCGTCACTTGTTCTTCGGAACAAGTCTCATTCTTCTTTTCTTGTAGGAGATTGTATGCAATCTTTCCTACAAGTCAAATGCATTAGTTATATGGTTAGAAACATTTCATAAGGCATATTCATAATGGAAAATTCTTATGCATAAAGATATAATCATGCAACTATTTTATCCAATACAACATTCATCCATATCTCACAGAAACTTTCTAGATGCCTTCCATCTTTACCATGACATCATTGATATTGTGCACTTATCCAATATGTTAGCAAAGAGGTTTCATTCTAGATAAGTAGCAATGGAGAGTTGTATAGAACCATGGGCTACTTACCCATCATATGCATATTAGTAGTATATTGTCATTAATGCAAACATTCTATCATGTATAACATATCAACTGAATATAAACAAATGCATAACAAAATAATATCATGAAATGACAATTGAATACTTATCTTTATTCATTTCGTAGGTAGAATCCTTCTTGAGCCTTTAGCTTCATCATCTTCTTCATTCATAACAACATCATTTCTTATCCAAATGCTAAGATGGATAAGAGGTTCTTCAAGGGTTGAGTCCTTTATATTCCTCATCGTTTGAGGGATCTTCTTTGAATCGTGAGCGTTTGATCTTTAGTTTCTCCCATATTCTCTTCTCTTATTATGAGTCGAGCTTCTTCTTGTGTGTACTCTTCCTAGAGTCTGCTGAAGGTAATCAATTCCTTTTGGCACACATTCCTCGAATGAATGAATCCCATGATCCTGAGAGGCCATTCAAGGTGGTTAACGATATCTTCTTTTTCTTTGATTGCTTTGTCATAGCATCGAACACTTCCTTTTGGTGTCTTTAAGGATGACACATGAGGAATGAGATGATCTTTAATAAAATCTGCAATGATTCTCTTGGATCTTGCCTTAGCCTCATCTCCTTCTGGCTCTTAATAAATTCTTTATTGAAATACTGATCTAAGTCAATTTCTTCAAGGATCACAGAGTTCCTACACTTCTTTCAATTTATATTCTTCGCTTCAAAATAGTTTGGTCAGTGAATCAAACATCTCTTTAGGTGTCTTTAGGGAAGCCACTTGTGTTATAAGGTTATGCTCTTGGCCTTGACCAAGTTCTTCTTGTGTAAGGCTTTAGCCTCATCTGCCTCTGGATCTAGAACCTCTCCACTTATGTAGGTGTCTAATTCATTTTCTTCAAGAACCGGTGATATCCAATACTTCCATGCTTGGAAGTTGTCAGCTTCACCAAGCTTGTCATCAAGCTGGTGTGATTAGTCATTTTGAAATGAGAACCTCAAATGTAAATAGAAAAAGATTAGATCTTACCGATTTGAGGTGTTCGTCTTGGTTTCAGATATGGATGATCTAGGGTTTTTCAAAGAAACCCTAATTTTCAAAAATTGGAATCTTTTGGATCTGATTGGATAGAAAGATGCACCTCCTCAAGGAGAGCTGAGCAACATCCTCATGTTCCAAAAAATGTGATCAAAACCACAAAATATATGATTCCCTAGTTTTCTTCAATTTCTTCTGCAGAATTGTCAGATATTGTTTCTACAATATATCCAAAAGTACTGCTCCTATGTGTCTGAAACATTTCCCTAAGGTAGCGTCGTCTATCCTATTTCCAACACCCCAGGTTTGAGCAGAATTTGTTTCACCAATTGGGACTTATGAGAGTTTTCCCAAGGTGACTTATTTCAAGACTATTCATCATAGCAAACTTGTACAGAATTCCACGTGTCACCGTTTAAGCTTCGGCGTCTGAAACGTTTACCACAGAAAGTAAATTCAGTGCCCTATCTGGAACATCTTTCAAAATTTCATTTGGACCTTCGTAGCCCGATATATAGAAATTCTCCTAAGGTGTCATGTTTAGGGATGAATCCTGGGATAGGATGGAACCCTGATTTGGAGGAATCATATCTCCCAGAATATAGTGAATCTGAGGTTGAAACGTTTACACAAGGTACATTAGGAATTTATCTTCGGCCTGTAAACGTTTAGGCTTTTGATCCTTCTCCAAGCTTGAGATAAAGCGAATGTACCAAAACTACTAGTTTTAGTATTTTAGGGTTTTCAGGTCTGGGTCAAATTAGGGTTTCACTTTCCCATAGTTTTACCCAACCAATTTTTTTGGTGTTGGTCTCTAAATTTCAATTTTAAGGAGGAGAGAAATCCTATGCTGGGATCACTCAAAAATTCCTCTTCTGTGAAAAGCCCTAATTTCCCGTAGTAGTGATAGGTAAAAAACTGAAAATGCCCAGAGTCAAATTTTGCTTCGACAGGAAGATGCGCCCTTCAATGGAGAGTTAGCCTAGCCTCCTTTTGCTGATGATCTGTGGAGAGAGACCCAAAAATTAAGAAGCCCTAGCTTATGCAGCTGCACAATGTCTTCTTCGTAGGCTAGCTCTAATACCATGCTAGATTTTTATCATTTAAGCAATATGATCTTAGGATTTTATCTGAGAGAATAACATGCACAACAATAATCACAAGAGACAAGAGACAAAGAGTTTTCCTCAGGGAAACCATAAAGGAGAAAACCCTGCAGCTTCCGTAGAGATAGAGTGAGCATCAATGGCAAAAGTAAAACCCAAAGACAGAAAGATGATCTCTGATAGCTATTCTCTCTCTCACTTGTGCGAACTCCTCTTCCCTCACTCATGCACTACAGTTAAGTGAGTGTGTGTGTTTCAAATAGAGAGTCTCACTCTCTGTTTATACTAGTTTTCCACTTGACATATACTTACCAGGGTCGACCTCACTAGGAGAATCTAATAACCCTAGTACCCCTCAATTGTGGGGACTTTTTCCCCGACTTACAAAGGAGTGTTAACCTCTATGAATTTACATGACTTGATTACATTAATTATTCTCCCGATAGGAACATCCGGGTACAAAGAAATAGAATATATAAAATATACAAGTGAATACATTATGAAGTTACAAATACATCAACATATTTCAGGGTGGCTTTTGAGAATGCACACTTAAAGATGTAACTCCAAATGTGTTGGTCCCAACTTGGAGCAACAACAGAGTTGGTAAGGCTGGGTTGGATAAAATATTGGATCAATTCATAATTGTTGAGGATTTAAGTTCCTCAATAGGAAGATACATAAGTTGGTCGATTATTGTAGGTCTTTTTGATCATAAACCGGTCATTTTGCAACTTGATTTTGAATACGAAAAGGTAGTTTATCCTTTTAAATTAAATCATTCTCTTCTGGATGATAACGAATTTTGTGACATGGTAAGATTGAAGTGGTTAGAACATTCTTTAGTGGGGTTTAGTACAAAAACAAAGGCTTTGATTTATAAATTAAAGAAGCTAAAGTTTGTTGTAGTTGAATGAGAACAAAAGCTGAAGAGCAAAAATCAAAGTGATTTATTTATTATTGAAGTGGAATTGAACGACTTGGCTAATTTTGTTGATGAGAATATTTTTTTATTGGAAAGGAAAGAAAGTATTTTGTCTTTGACGGTTGTGAAAGGTAAGATTCTTAATCACCAAGAAAATACTATGCAATTGAAAAGTAGGGCAATGTGGCTTCAAAACGATGATCGTAATACCATTTTTTTCCAAACTTTTTCTAATCAACGAAGATTAGTTCATTCCATTTGGGAATTAGAGGATAAAAACAATTCTCTTCTTTCTGATCAGAAGTCTTTAGAAGGTGGGGCGATGTATTTTTTTAAAGAAGTTTATTGTCATGATTCAAATCTTAAGATTGAAGATCAATTGAAGGTGGCAAGGTTTTTTCCTAGATTGTTTTATGAGGAAGATGGTTCTTTTATTGGCAAATAGGTTACTTTGGATGAAGTTAAAAAGGATTTAATTATTTTCACCAAAGACAAGGCACCTAGTCTGGATGGTTGGTTAGTTGAGTTTTTTATTCACTTCTTTGATTTAGTGGAGAAATATTTGTTGGATAATGTGGAGGAGTCCAGATTAAATGGGTTTGTTCTGGACAAGCTCAATGCTACTCACATAACGATGATTCCTAAGAAAGACAATCCTGGTTGATTTAATGACTACTGTCCAATTTCTTTATGCAATTGAGTATATAAGCTAATTACAAAAATTATTCATGTTCCTATGAAGTTGATGTTGGAATAGAAGCTTTCAAAAGAGTAATTTGGTTTTTTGTCGAATCGTTATATTTTAGTTGCAATAGGAGTGGCGCAGGAATATGTTCACTCTATAAAGCAAAGGAAACTGAAGGCGTTTATTTTGAAAATGGATTTAATAAAAACCTATGACATAGATGATTGGTGTTTTCTGAGATTAGTTCTCCTTTAGACGAGCCTCCTCATGGAAGTGGTGGAGTGGATTATGGCTTGTATTTCGACAACGATAGTTATTATTAATGGTAGGCTGACTGATGGTTTTAGAAGTAGTAGAGGATTGCAACAAGGGTGTCCCTTATCACCTTTGTTGTTTTTGCTTGTTATTGAAGGCTTGAGTTTGATGATAAACTCTGCCAATTCAAATAAGAGTATTCAAGGAATAATATTTTCGCTTTCGTTGTCCATTTCCCATCTTCTGTTTATGGATGACATGTTAATTTTTGGGAGAGCTTTAGTGGAGGAATGGAGTTGTTACCACTCAATTATATCTTTATTTTGTTCTCCTTCTGGGATGATGGTATGTGCTGAAAATCTCTTTTTCTTTATAGTGCTGAAGTGGAAGAAGATCAATTTTTATGGGATCAGATAACTGATTTGTTTCCTTATAAAATGAACAGTATTCAAGTTGGGTTCAAGTATTTTGGATTTTTTCTTAAGCCCAATGGTTATTGCAAAAGTGACTGGTGCTGGTTACTAAAAAGGATCGATACAAGAATATCAAACTGGGCTTATCGTTTTCTTTTTCTTGGAGGCAGACTTTTTCTTGTCTCTTCGATGTTGCAAAACATTCTGGTATAATGGATGTCGGTTGCGATGGTTCCCATAAGTGTTTTGGAGTTAATTCGGAAAATAATCTTTTCTTTTATTTGGTTAGGGAAGTTAATCTCTACAAAGTTCCATTTGGATTCCTGGTCTAGTCTTTGTCTTCCAAAGAATATAGGAGGCTGGGGTGTTAAGAATATCTTTTGTTTCGGGGATGCTTTGGGGGCGAAGACTTTATGGAGGGTTCTCTTTAGTAATAATTTATGGAGTGATGTAGTTAAGAGGAAATATATTAAAATTGTTTTTATTCATCAATGGTTAAGAGATTCTCCATATGTTCCTACTAATGCGTCGATCATTTGGAAAGGGCTATTTAAAAGCTTACAGATTATAAGGGGCAGGTCAAGTTGGATCATAGGAAGAGGGGTACATGTGTACAACAGAATTGATTCGGTAGTGGGGTTGAAATATTAGTATAAAATTTTCGGCAGTTTGATTTCTTCTCTGCACTCTTTAAATCTATAGGTATTGTCTCAGGTTTATGTTAAATCAAGGTTAAATTCTATGTGGAAGTCGACTTTTGAGTTGGGTCATGATGGTTCTTTTTCTAAAGAGTGGAATGGGTATGTTTTGGCATTAAATGGTATTGGAATTTGTCTTTCAGATAATCAAGATACTCTTGTATGGACTGGGATGAATCTGCTGGTTAGGTTTCAACGAAAAGTGATTATAATTATATTCTTTCTCTTTCCGTTCCTCTTTCGAATATATGGTGGAAGAACCATCTTTGGAAATGGAAGGTACCTACAAAATTAAGTTGCTTCATTTGGATTTGCTTAGAAAACAAGATTCTATAGTGGGATAATCTTGTCAAACATGGAGTGAAAGGGCCTGGCATTTGTGTCCTTTGTTTAAAAGATTTGGAAACTATTTCTCACATCTTTGGCACCTGTTCTTTTTTTAGAAAACTTTGGAACTCTTATCAAACTTTAATGAATTTCAAATCAAATTGGTTTGGATTTGGTTTCCAAGACTGTTTAAGGATATGGATCAACAAAAATTCTAAATTCAGGGATCTCCCTCTTTCCATTTTTTGGGAAGTCTGGAAGACACAAACACGATATATTTTTTAATATAAGGAACCTTTTTATTTACAGACAAGTTTTAAAGTTGTGGGGAAATTTCTAGAGATAGTTCATTGGAATTTCAAGAGGAGGAACAAACTTCTTTGTAAACCCTGCTTTGGTAATTTCACTATAGTGGGTTTCTTTGATGGAGCTCAGGTTAATGGATTAGTAGGCGTTGGTTTTCTACTGAGAATCAAGTATGATTTGATTTTCAAACTTCATTGGGGTATTGGGGAAGGTAGTAACACAAGAGTTGAGTTACTTGCGTTATGGGGTCTTCTTTGGTTTGCAAAAAAAAAGGCCTTCAAGGAATTCATGTTGTGGGAGAGTCTAGGGTTGTCATAAACTAGATTTTGAGACATTCAGAGTTGAATGTCTTGCTTCTTTCTTATTGGAAGTCCATAATTTTAGATCTAAAAATTTCCTTTCATTCTATCTCTTTTGCTCATATTTACAGAGAATTCAACATTGAAGCAAATGAATTGCCGAAGAAAGTTATTGGACCTTTGTAGGATTTTATCATTTACGAAGAAATTTTAGATGGGGAACTTCTCGATAAAGGGAAGTTGTTTATATTCCAAGAGGAGCAACAATTTTTTGAGTCATTTTTTTGAGATGGTAGCTGATGGACACGACTTATTTTTTGTAGTTTGTGATAAATGATTGAAGTTGTTGTATCTAGATAGCTGATGTTTTGTTTTGCTTGATATGTCACAGTCATTGCTGCTTTTAGAGATGGGTTGACAGTTTGGAAAAAGAACTATTTGACAACTTTTTTGTATTAGTTGGATGTAACTTTGATTCCTTATGAATAGCAAGTTAGTTTTTTTTCGCTGTGAAAAAACGTTATTAAGTTAGGAAAATTAAAGTGTGAAATAATAATAATAATAAAAATAAAAATGTTTAAATTTATATAACTATTTTGAAGAGAAACATTCCTCCATTTTTTTAATAAATTATGTTAGAGTGTGAATTTTCATTTAAGTTAGTATAAATAAGTTTTTATTTAATGAAATATTCCTTTTTTTTAAATAAATTATGTTAAAGTGTGAATTTTCATTTAAATTAAAATAAATAAGTTTTATAAAATGAACATTATGCTCTTAAAACGCAAACACAAAATATTGAGCATAAAATTTATTTTAAGCTAATTTTAATTTCATAAAATATATAGATTGTTCTTTTTATTAAATAAGAGATTAATATCGTTTTTAAGATTCAAAGTTAAAATAATAAAAAGCATACTTTTAATGTAAACACAAATACAAATGGTAAATTTGTAAATTTTATATAATGCGAAGACTTCTAAATAAAAAGTTAATGGTTAGTTTTAAAGTTTAAAGTAATAAAAAGATATTTTAATATCAATATAAATATGGAGTAAAACAATGTTTTACTATAAGAACTGGGTGCACATTATACTTTACTTTTTGGACGAATAAAGTAATGCCTTTTTTACAAACAAATAATGAATTTAGTAATTTTTTTCTTATAAAGAGATTAACTAATTTAGTTATAAATGAAGGTACTTATTTAAAAAAACACACACAAACCAATAATTTTTTTTTAGAAGAAAAATAGCTTAGCCTTGGTATTCATAAGAATCAAAGGATAATGGTTACATCACAAAGAGGATCCCCAGATCCTACATGCATCTAGGAGAAGATAGATACATGAAAAAGCAAGATGCACTATTCAGAGTTCTTTAAAGTGACCCCCTTTCTCAAATAGGGCGAGAGGCATACCTCTAGGAATGCAAAAATCAACCGGGTTGATTGTCCACGGAAGCGCTCAGGGAGTCAACTAATCATAAGGTGATAATCTTCATCCATGGAGGCTGAAGACATCAAAAAAGCTTCAATGCCAATAGGCATGTAAAATAAAACCAACAAAAAAATATTCTGTGAGAGTTTTAGAAGATCTGAGTCTCAACTCCCCCAATAATGCAGCCTTCAAAAAACTCTGTGAAGGACAAAAGGCCCGAGGCCAAAGAGAGCGCTTTTTTGGATAAGCAATCTCCTTTCTGATTGTGTTCCTGGAAGACATGATGAAGCTCTATAGTGAGAAAGGAGGCTTTGAGGACTGTAATTTTTTCACACCAGCCTTCCAGATCATGGGATGAGAGAGTAGATTTATCATTTTCCCAGTTTATAACTATAGAGGAGTCACCAAAAATATGGAGGGAGGGGATTCCAATTTCAGCAGCGAAGTGAAGTAGATCCCAAAGGGCAAGCAATTCAGCTCTAGAGTTGGTGCTAAAACCACATCCTAGTTTCAAGGAGAAAGAGTGTGATTGACTGATTTCAAGCATAATGCTAGCATCATTGATAGTGTTCTTGGAAGCTTCATTGAAGAATCCATGTGGATAATGGAGACGAGGCGGGGTACCAACCAACCTAGCCCTTTTTTTTCTGATTAGTGGATACGCTTTCATTTGGTAAAGGATCTTAACACATGTGTATTGTCCCAATACTTCTACCTTCAAAAATGATGAGATGACATGTGATCCAAATGTTCCATATGAGGAAAAGAGGTAAGTGTTAATCCACCCCTAAATTCTGATACCAATCCACAATTTTCTTATGGACCAACATAAGCGGTCACGTAAGTCTTGAAAATGAAAACTGTTGAGCTGGGAAACGAGAAACCTTACAAACGTACATGACAAGAAAATGTGACTGATGGTTTCATTTGCAGATAGACATAGGAAGCAATGACTCAAGCCACACCACCATTTCCTCAATAATGTATCCCATGTGCTGATACAATTTTCCAATACGAGCCATATGAAGCATTTAAGCTTTAAAGGAATATTAAAATTCCAGATAGGTATCAACAATCTATTGGGCGAGAGTGGCACATGAGAAAAGACAATTAAGTCATATTCCAACGAAGCAGTAACCTCCCCAAACGTTTTTGTATGCATCCATATTAGTGAATCATGGGATTCCTTTAGTCTGATCCCTCCATGCGACAAACCTGCAGTGTAATCATCCCATTCTATCTTCCATCTTCCTCCCAGATTCAAGTCTTTTGAGGATATCCAGTATGTGAGCCTATGAGGGTCTACTTCCATGTTTCTAGCATCGTTGAGAGTGAGTAAGCCATAGTCTTCAAGATAACCCCGAAGCTCCTCAGAGAGTAAAAGATAAGAGTTCGGTCCCGGAATTGGGTCAACTCCCAGCTTGATTTTATGTCCATCTCCCACTTTCCAACCTAGTTTCCTACTGATCCATGAGAGGGATTGAACAAATCCATTCAAGAAATAGGAAGTGCAATGTACAGAGAAACTTTGTTTTTGCAACCAATCCTCCAAGGTAAGTGTTTTTAGATATTTTATTTTTATAATCTGGTTCAAGGTTCCCGAGCTATTTAAGACCAACCAAAAACTCTTCAGTCTAAGGGAGGCTCCAAACCAATCCAATTTTTTAATATTCCACCCCCCATAGTCCATAGGTCTAGAGATGGATTTCCAGTCTACCAGATGCATCCTAGAACGACCTTTGATGCTGCCCCAGAGGAAGTGTTAGAATATAATCCGTTAGGATTATAATATTGTAAATAAATATATAAATAGTTAGGTGAACAGTTTCGTAGGAAGGAGAAAAGGTTGATGAAGATCAACCGTCACATGTAATATATAAATATATGCTGTAGCCTATGAATAATATTGGATCGGGAGTTATTACCAACAAGTGGTATCAAAGCAGGGCTGTCTGCCATAACTCCTGCTGCATTTCTGCCCATTACTGACATTCTGCTTGCCAGTCCATTGCCAGACTGCTCTATCAGTCTGCCAGTGGAGTCGCATGCAATGTATGCGTTACTCCATTTGCCTGCGTTTATTCTCTGCTAAAAATTTTGAACAATACCTAACCCTAATTTTTTGCTGGCCGCCTCTTCATTCCCCATCGCTGCTGGCACCGTATCTTCTATGCAAAAATTCCACTTAGCTTACAGCTCCACAGCTACACGCTGGTGTAACAGGAATGTGCTGAAGTTTGAGACTGCACCACTATGTTATGAGGAGTCTGTACATTGTTTTGTGGAGATTGAATGAAAGCCACGAATGATAAGTTCTTGCCCGAGCCCTAGATTTGATATCAAATAAGTCCGGCAGTCTCCATCCCGCTAGAATCGTTTTGGATAAAGGATTCTTCCCACAAGAAGTCGATTCTCATTAGGATGTTCCCTCATCACCAGATCTAAACATTGCAAAAGATCTGGATTCAGTTCCACGTGAAACCCTAATTTATGCTGCGATATAGTTGTGACTACGTTGTTGAGTATATATCCTGCGTTTTTGGGAGCGACCTCTGGGCTCTGGATATTACTGCTACAACATACAAGCAAGATTATTATCATCTAGTATTACTGCGGTGAGCGTGGAGACTCTATGATGTGTTGTATGATGCGTTGAAAACTGGTGCCGTTGCTGGTGAAAACTGGTGCCTGCGTTGAAAACTGGTGCCTGGGTTTTCTCCTTTCGACCTGAAACTGTGTGCTGGAGAGATTGTGCAATGGGAGACTGCCTGCGTGAAGCTCGTATATATACGGTGTAAGCTAGTAACGAATGTGATGCGTGAAGCCTTGTCGAGCTCTGAACAAAGACCTGCGTGAAGCCTGAAGAGCTCGCGTTGTGTATGCTGCGTGAAGAGCCCGAGTTGTGATGCTGTGGAGAAAAGACTGTGGAGAAGAAACTATGTTGTGAAGCCTGAACAATGCGTTGAAGTATGCTGTCTGGAGCCTGAGAATCGTGGAGCTGCGACCTGTAGACTGATATATTGCTGCGACCTGGAGCATAAGAATTGTTGTTTGGGTGATATATATTGCATATGCTGGAGACTTATATATTGAATGCATTGTACTTCCAGTAGAAGGGCCTGCGTTGAACTATCAACTGTTCCACACCACATTCAATCTCTTTGGAAGTTGCAAACTTCCTCTAGATAGCATTGAAGACTGAACACGTGGAGACCTGCGTGGAGACTGCCTGGTGCGGTGGTGAGGAGAGACTGCTGCCTACGTGGGGAGACTGCTGACTGATATTTGCTGCTTGCTGCTTGATGGTATTGCGTTGGCTTTGAAGACTGATATTGCGTTGAATGCGTTGAAGCCTGAACCCTGACCTGCTGTTGAGTTTATATTGAGCGTGGACTGTATATGTTGAAGGCTGATATATGTAGAAAGTCTGAAGGCGTTGTGGAACCAACGATCTCAATGAGATGGGAGCTACTTATTGAAGAGGCCCATGACCTGGCTTCTGTATTGAAACTCTGATATAGATGTAAAGACTCGTGCCTTCTCTCTTATGCGTGAAGGATGATGGGTGGAATGGGCCCATGGACACTGTAAATTTGAATTAAAGTGCATAAAACCCTAGTTTTGAATTAAAGTGCATAAAACCCTAGTTCCAAACTGATATAATATATGCTGCCACACTGATATAATGCATGCTGCGATTTGAGACTATGTAATGGATGCTGAGATTTGAGACATTCTTAAATAATACCATATATTGAAGTCTGCATAATACCAATCAGCATATCACATCTGCCAACAAATTGAAGAGTTGCCTGAGTGGAGCTGAATGTGAAGATTGTTGTTGCAATCCAGACAATTGCTGCTGATAATTGCTGCTGCTAATCACTTGATTTTGCAGGGTATATAGTCTGGTGCTTGATTTTTGTGCACTTATATCATTTGCACACTAATATATTAGCTTCTGGTGCCTCCACATATTGTATAAAAAAAATTAAAATAAAAAATAAAAAAAGGAATACTGCTGTATATTTCAAGCTCGTGATTGATATATTGAAGAAGCTTGTGTATGATCACCTGTAGCTTGCATTGTATTCACCTTGGCAGAGACTGTAGACCTGCAAGGTTATTATTTTTTCTATTTCTCTTTGTCGTATCAAGTTTATTATTGTAAACTAACAGTTGTAAAGATGCACTCTTTGGCATCTAGTAGTGGCGCTGCCCTAGCTGGCAAAGACCAATCCAAAGACCCTTCCAAGGGAGATTGCGGGAAAGAGAGAGGACAAGGAAGAAGAAATTTCAGAGGCAAAGGGGGAAGAAGCAAAAGATCAAAGTTGCAGTGCAAGCGTTGCGGAAAGACTGGGCACACATCAGATCAATGTTGGGCTTCATGGGATTCCATCAAAGACAAGCACAACCAGAAGAAAGATGACCAAGATACTAGTAAATCTTCTAATTCTTGTATTGTTGCACATTGTAATCTTGGATTTAATGAAATGACTTCTCTTTCATCTTACAAATATTGTTGGCTGCTTGATACTGGTGCAACATCACACATGACATTTAGAAAATATTGTTTTGAAGAATTGAATGAAACAATAGATGGCATAGTTTACTGTGCAGATAAGTCAAGTATTAAACCAAAGGGAATGGGCACCATTCGACTGAAGATGCCTGGATTCCCTGA